>VZTX01007095.1:0-92163 GCA_013400915.1 Pardalotus punctatus | reverse complement strand
GTTTTCTCGCTTTTACCCTTCCAATTCGCTCCCTGATCCCCCTGGTGGGGAAAGGAGAGAGTGGCTGCCTGGGGCTTGGTGGCTGCCGGGAGCTAAACCACGACACCATGAGCTCTCCTGCTCCTCCCCCTTCCATCGGATGATTACTGGGTTTCCCTCATTTACCTCTAAACTGACAGCAGGAAAGCATGGAAAAGTAAGGGAATTAATATTTGATGATGATATTTAATATGAATAATTAAAAGTCAACTAAAATACCGGGGGGGGAAAGAAATGTTATATGATGTACATTCCCAACTTAAATACACTGCTCCTGAAAGTTCACAAATGTCTGGTTGCCTACATTTCTAATTAAAAAGAGTATCAGTGTTAAGAACATAATCGTTGAACAAATAAATCTAGGAAATGGTGACTTGGTGCCGTTATGTTAAGAACAATAGATCACACTAACTGCATCTCAATGATTCAATTTCTATGTGCAAGAGAAGTCTCAGTTACACAGAAACTATTATTTCATCTGGGGAAGGGAATATTTGGGAATAGATGCAAAACAGATACAGAGAAAAACAGCAACCAAGCTCATGGAACATGAAGACTGCCAAGAACGTTTCTGCTTTATATGACAGCAATAACAAGTCGTTCATTGATCATTTGCTTTAATTGAACAACACATCCTCAATTAGCAGATAAGAATAAAGTTTATGTATTTTAAAGAATAAATAAGATGTATCAAGCGGACTTACAAGCATCACAGTTTTTTTAAACCAAGCTGCTGCTATGTCCCTAAATTCATCTCAAGTTAAAACCATTTAGAAGAAACTAAGAATTGATACTTTAGAACCACCCGAGAACCCAGGCTGAAGGATGACCCAGCTCTCCCCAAATACCCGTCTCAATTAAGATTAGGACACCTCAAACTGCATATGAGCGCATACTAAAGCTCTCCTCCGTGGCTCATTCCAGAGTGACCTGAGTGTCTGCTCATTTTGTGGCTGCAGAATTCCCTGCCATTATAACCTGTAAGCAACACAGGCACCATCTGTTGGGAGTCAAAACCTACTAACACCTTTCCATGCAGACAGGCAATTTGAGAAGTGTAACACTTCACTCAAGTAAACTTAAAGTCCCTAATTCTTGCATATCCATCACTACACTACCTGTTTTCACCAATATGCAGCTTTTCACTAGCTGGAAACAGTGAAGAAATAGAAATAATCCTGAAAAATAAGTTTTATCTTATTAAGTAAGTTATTAATTAGGCAATAGAGCCACACATTTAACTGGATTTCTGCATACAGTTATCTACTCTGTATGACACCCTACTCTCCTCAACTGGTCATGGTAAAATGCTCTTACAAATTTTTTTTAGACACCCTTAGTCTAAGAGGTTGGAACTGATAAATAGCCCAGCTACATGAAATGCACTAAAAGTACATGTTTTTCAGATCAAACCCCTCATGCAAAGATAAAAAGTTCACAGCAATAACTTCAATATAAGGCTGTCACAGTTATACACTATATACAAAATTCAAGAGTTGGTTTCATAAGATATTCATGCTCCTCATGTATGGACTTATTTGGGTAAAAAGACCATGACTGCAGTGGTACCATGCAATTATTACAAAACAGGTACATCTGAATTAAATGAATGGCTTTATATTAAACATGAAACATAACTATGATTTTTACTAGAGGCAGTCCAGGGCTGAATGTTTCTGTGATGAAAACTGAAGGTGCACAGTAGTACAAGCCAAGTCCCTTGACACAGAAACTGAGCTTGCCTCAGGATGTGAATGGTTGGCAACAGCCTCTTTTTCATCCGTAGTAAAATTGCATCCGATTGCCCGGCCTGGAAAAGCTGCTCAACATCTAGCTGAGGGATTATCACCTACATTTTAATCAGACCTACATGCTTTGAAGGATTCTCAGCTTCTAAAAGACCCTCTGGGCAAGAATTAACGGGGAAACCAGCCTGAAGCAGAGAAACAGAGCTTAGAAAGGGACCAACAAACCCAAGACACTGAAAGATCTGACTCTAAGAAGGCTGAAAGGAAGAATATCCCTTGGAGTTTCAGCTTGCAAAGCTCTGCAGTGGTGGTTACAAACAGGCTGCTCCTTGCTGATGCTTGCATTCTTTGCTTTTGTATCATCCTGTCACAGTGGCAGAGCAGAGCACCTAAAGCCTGGCTGGAGCTTGGAGGAGATTTCTCTCACCAGGTGGTATCACAAAGTCTCTGATGTGTTTGCAGTAGGCAAGAATGGAGTAGCAGGATCTCAGAGCCGATGGAGAGGTGCTTCACGCAGTAAGCGCAGCCTGAGGAAGGTGCCCTCCAAGTAAAAACAGAGCTGGACTAAACTCCATCCCAGTCAGCACTGGAGCAATTCTCAATGTTACTAATGACACAGAACTAGATATTGAAGAATATACCCAGACAAAGTGACTATATAACAGTACAATTAATTCAGCACAAAAATAAATTTCAATAATGCCATCATGAACTATCTCCTCCTCCTCACTGTATCATTCCATTACAATGTCATTGCACCACTGCAGACATGAAGTTATTTTCATCTTAACTACATTTGCATACATTAAAAGATGTGAATCTCTTAAGATCTAAATCTTTCAGAATTAATGCTTCCTTTTGTATTGAATAATCAGGAATATTACCTAACTTATGAAATGAAAGTGTTTCTCAAGAAACTATTTTCTAAAGAAATGCAGTTCCAGGATATACTTCTCAATGCTTCAAGACTGCAGACTTTGTGGAAAGAGCCACCAGAGAATCAATTGGAATAGGACACCACAAAAAGCAGGAAAGTGTGGGGGCAGAAAGGAAAGGTCCAAATAAAGCAACACATTTGAAAGGTGAAGGACAGACATGTCCCTAACAAATGGCAACTGAGTATGGCCTGGGAAGAGTCATTAGTTGGTAGGAGCACAAAGGAGAGATCGTATGAGAATAACTGAGGAAAGAGCCCTGTGTGGGGCCTGCTGGTAGGTGTAGCAGGGTAAAAAGAGAGGCAAAAAGACAGCACTCTAAAACCATGGGGTCCAGGTCAGAAGAGAGTTTTTAAGTCTCATGCTCTTCTTCCAGCTCTCTAAACAAGCCCAGCTAAAGTGACTGGCTCTGGGGAGCAACTGGTGTATAACAGCCTTAAAACTCTTCTCCCAAACAGAGCATCATTGGTTTCAGGACTTTTGTCCCCTCCTGTTCTTGAATTTTCAGATATTAACCTAAGCAATTATATCCATCTTACTTCAAGACAGAAAAGTGCAGGAGTTTAGACAAAAAAGTTTAAGAAACTTAAATCCTCCTGGTAAGTAGCTTTTGCATTCTTCTGAAAACATCTTAAAATTTTCAGACTGCAATCACATACACATGCCCATGAACAGTATTTTACAAAAGCATTCCACTCAATTTATCCAGAGTAGGTTGTTGTGGTTACCCACCTCCTCCTCAATTCACTATAGCATAATAGCACCTTACAAGGGAGGAAAAAAAGAAAAAAAACAAACATAAATTACTCAAAAACTGATTTCTTCTTTGATTTCCTTAAGGCAGTTGGACATTTAGGAGTATGTTATTTGGAAGATACAACCAGAGAAACTTGGCACAGTGCAGTTTCTTAAACTTACTTGTCTTCCTCCTTTCCCAGCATTTTTAAACTAATTTTTTAATATTTTTTTAAAACAAAGAGAATTTTTAAATAAATAAGTATATCAAAGGAAGACTGACATTTTGCATTTTGTTTGGAATACCACTAAGTTGGCATTTTCTTTGATGATTCACAGTAAATAGGGCCAAAGCTTTAACTTCTGCCCAGCATTTCTCTTTTGTTTTAAAACACGATTTCCCCACCCCCCATCAGTAACAGACCCATAAGGCTTCTTTATTTAGCTGCATATTGCTGGTTTGCTTCCCCAAATCCAACTTAGCTATACTTAATTCATCTATGGATGCATCAGCGGACTTCTCCAGCTCTACCAAAATAAGAAGATTCAACCTTTATTTTTCTCTGGCAAGAGAGACTAACATTCATTTAAAAATCACTTTGTAGGGAGATGCATAGACAACTCCCTTGCCATTAGCACAAGTGTCAAGATTAGTTACATCAGACTCTTTCTGCAGGTGGATGGAAGAGGTGTGAAGTCTAAAAGGGTAGCAGGTGAAGGAGGGGAATTGTTGTCACCTTGTTTTTCAGTGCTGCTGCTTTTGAAATGTGTGAGAATGAAAGACTTTTCGTATGATTACCTTTCAAGCACAAAAAAATTACCAAGGGTTAGAAACCAGTCAGCTACAGCATCATCTGTTTTAAAGGCATGAAGTCCTCTAAACTTTGCATTCAGTGCTTTCTCTTGACATGGAAATGAAAGGTTTAGGGCAACTTTTCTTGTGTGTTGCAGTGACATTTCAACTTAATCGTATTAAATTCTCAAAAGAAACTGTTAACAGAAAGTTACTCCTTGTAAAGCCTGGACTATCTCAACAAAGAGGAAGACAAACTGACTTCAACCAAACACCCAACTGAACTCAGAAATCACATGCTGGACATACAGGATTAGTCCAACTACATTAAAAAACACCAAACAGAAAGAGCCCTCTAAGTTATCAGACCTACTACAACATGTAACATCAAAATCTAATCCTTTCCACAGCATATTATGGGGCCCAAGCCTAAAAGTAGCTAGATAGCTTTGTCTCTATACCCCCAGAGGAATGTTTTTCCAGAAGCTGACTGGTTTAACAGCAAGAACCTTCTGTAATTTTCAAAGTAGGTGTCTTACTGTCTGAATTATCTACATTATTATGCCAACACTGACCTTTATCTTACATGTATATTCTCTTTCTTCCCTTACAGGAAGCGTTAAAGGAAGCCAAGTTTTGGAGTTGTTGTTATTTCTTAATTCATGCCCTCTAAGGAAAGCTTTCCAGTCCTCATAATCCTTCCCTGAACCCAACTCTCAGGAAAACATATAACACCAAACCCACATAAATCCTCAAGATACACAAGTCTGAGTTCAAACTACATTACTCAAAACTAGTCTCACCTGGTTTTGGTCCCACAATCTATTCTCAAATTTAAAAAACTGTTATACCACCTCTCAGCCATACTCTCTTGGCCCCACCTACTGTTATCAGCAACACTTGCTTTCCAGCTAATATCCACAAAGATGTTTTCTCTTGAAATGTGCCCAGTAATTTTAATATTTACTCCAGTACAATTACCTGTTTCCAGATTCAGCACTGCAGAAATCTACCAAACCCCTCAAAGTCTTAGCACCTTTCACTGAACTGACATCAGTCCAAGTGCTTTCTGTTTCACTACCATTTCCTCAAAGTTGTTACAGCAAGACTCTAATAACATTCTCATATCATGTACTATAGTGCCACTCAATAACTTCTATTTCTAGGTTTCAGTTGTATCCTTCAATATTCATGTTCTGCTATGACTGCTATGCTATTACCTTATGGCTGTGATATCCAGTCTTAGATTTTGCAATTCAAATTATTCCATTTTATACCCCAAGCTCTTGGTATTTGAACAAAAGTGTTTCAGCTTTGCTTGCACTTCAGATAATACAACCTTAACTGCACTGAAAGCTGGCATAGTCATAACCAGTAGTTACATACCTGACTACTATTCTCAGAAATATTTATTGCACTTAACTTTCATTCTAATAATTGTCTATTGTTCTGTACAGTTACATCACTTTATCTGCTATGCCATCCTTCATTTTCTACTGCTTTTCATGTATACTTTAAAGAAAAAAAATAGGCATTATGCAAATCTCATTTCTCAATTTCAAGTTCTTCTTCAGCAACAGCGTAAATTCTCAATGCCAGCAAGACATTCCTCTGGAGATTGCAGTTTGATCTCATCTTTTCAAAGACTCTTCTTCCAGTAAATGCATTTTAAATGGTCAAAATTTCCACATCGTCTCTGTAGAAAAAGTCTCAAGTGATACATCTCTGTTATCCTGCTACATCTTTGTTCCAAGGCCTGGGAGAGTTCTGTTCAGTGCCAAGTAAGCCAGCACACAGCCATGCAGCTTCTCCAACCCACTGGACTCTTCCAAAAGAAACCTTCAATATCTCTACTGTCTGCAGAGCCACAAACATACACTTGCAATTACCCTCCATTAGCCAGATTCCCTTCAGCCTTTTTAGAGCCCCAAGCTTCCACTGGGATATTGAATAGACAGGTTATATTGATTTATCAGTGGATTTACCATTTTGTCCAACACATCTGTAAACTTACAGTTTTACGTATGCCTATCTCTACCTTCCACCACTACGCCAAAATCTTACGTGACCTCCAGCCTGTAAGCTTTTGGTCTATTCATGACAAAGCAACAAAATAAACAAAATAGGTCAGCAGGCTTTGAAAAGATGTTCATTGCAACCGAACATTTCTTCCGCCTTCCCCCATTCCCAAAGTAAAATGGGGTATGACCTTCACCACCATGGAGCTTCTAGTGACTCATTTTCTAACCATTAGTAACAGGGGTGGGGAATGTCACATAAAAATGCAGGGCTAATTTCTGAATTGTCTATCTTTTTAAAGGTTAGTAATCACGCTCCTCTAGATATCAAAAATCCAAGTACCCAACTAGAAACTTAAGGCAGTAAATATTCAAAGCCACAGAAGAGGATGTGACACTTGCTCTATATCCACAGCAAAAGAATGCAGTCTTAGCTGACAGAATTTCAGGGTACTACCATAGTAAGAAAGCTCCAAATCTCAGATGGTGGCTTGCGACTTTTCTTAAGCAACAACAAAAAAAATCATGACAAAGCATGAAAGCAGCAGGCACAAATCAGTATTCCCATCCTCTTGAATTGTAAAATCAGGAGCAATTTAGAATAAGAAACAATAGATAGCTCTATCCCTGTCACTAGGAGATACTGATAAAAAAACAAGCTCTGCTTACTAAAAGAGAATGTGCAATGAAAAAAAACACATGCAGAGCACAAGCAGGAGAGACAAAAAGTTGCAGTTTCTCATGGCATAGAGCAGAAAAAGTTAACATAGAAATTCTGTTATGGATTCCTAAGACAGGTTTCTAAATAGTCCAGGTAATACTTTAAAGTCCTTTGTGATTAAACTATTTACAAGAGGTTTGACTTAAGGTTCAGGAAGTTATGATGGAACACTAATTTTATTTGGCCTCATTATGAAGTGACAAGTACTTTATTCTATGATAAGAACAGCAAGCCTTTTTAGCACATATTTTCTGAAGGTATTTGGTCTTCATGTTTTCACTGGGAAGCACAAATGTTATTCACACATACTTGAAGTAAACACAAATATTTTTACTCATTTTACATGCTCTCAATATCAGTAACATAGCTTGTAAAAATATTATGTGCCTTTTAAAGAAAACCAGCATCTTTCTCTTTTCCATTAAGCTCCTTATTCTATTATCACCATGGAGAAGAGATGGAGCAGTAGCTCATATACTTTGCTTCTTTCTACTACTACATGATGTTAAAAAATGGGGGGAGGGCAAGTAAAGTAGTTGCACGCAATCATAAAAGTACAAGTTTGTTTTTATCAGCACTTGGCTTTCTCGACAGAGAGGATGCAAACAGGAATACTACCAAAACACTACATTAGCTCAAAAACAAATGTATTCCTGTACCAAATGCAAAGTTTATGGACACAATTACTTTAACATTATGCCAGATGAAGCCCTGTATTTTTGCCATAAAGCTTAATATATGCAGATACCTTTATTGAAAAGCTTTGAGCTGGGCTATTTGAAATATTGAGCCTCTTCTCTTGGTCCAGACCATATCACAGAAGCTTAAGACCCTAAACCCAAAGTTACAAATGCATCTTTTGAAGTACTATAAACGCTAGTGTTGATTATCTCCGTTTTATATCATAGCATCTAAGAGCTGTCCATCTATTCACAGAACACAACCTCACTTATTCTACAGAAAAAAAACCCAGAAAGGCCAGACATCCTCATACTTGAAATGCAACTCTGTCACCACTTCTCTGACGAGCAGTACAGAAATGCAGTAACTGCTGCAAACACAAGAGGGAACACAGCTTACACCACATCTACTGAAAGGGCACAACACTAATTCTCCCAGGGCATTTCATGGCCATCAACTGACTCCTTCAAGGAAGTCTGGCCCTCCTGCAAGCATTAACCCAACCCTATTTCTGGTCTACTCAATGTCCCTTTTCTAGCAGCTGTTTAATTTCAGGCACAATGGAAGCCACTTCACCCTGACAAAGTCTGAGTTAACTTGCCCGTAACATACTCAAGTATGTCTAGCAAAATGAGAAGAGGAGGTTTGATGCACACTAGACTTCTTTTTTAAAGCCAAAATAATAATCCTACTAGCAATTTACAGTTGGTTTCCCAATTATTTTTCAGCAAATGACAGAGCTCTGTTAGACTTACCACATACACACACACGACTCCTTACTATCAACTTTGCTTCTTGTCATTTTTAATCTTGGTATTTTTAATCCAGCTTGATATCCTACCTGCTGGCTATATTTATAATACACAGGTCAGCAAACTTCTGGTCTGTCTTTGACTATCTTTTTTTTATTTATTCCTTTCCTTTAATATTCAAGTACCCTTTTTTAAACCCAGCTGCAACTTTGAGATTACTTTGAAGACAACCTTGGAAACCTGTATATCATAAAAGTGATAAAAAGATGGAACTTCCACCTAGACATTATGCAGGCACAAGAAAGCCAAATGCTAGCCTGTAAAGAAGCTGCGTGCATGAATTGATGGGATTAAAGGGAAAATTGCTTACTGAAAACGTAAAGTAGGATTGATCATATGAAAGATAAGTGGGATATAAAAACACATGTGATAGCTAAACTAATCCATCTGGGATAAAGAGACCAACTCACTGATAGGAGTTCTGGGTAGCATTAGGTAAATGACTGAGAAAATCATTCTGGGTTTAGCCTGGGATTAGACTGCAGGTAACTCTCAGTATGCCTGATTGCATCTGTATTTTTTCACACTCAATAGGAACCAACTTGTAACAAGCACAACTTGCTTATTATGACTTTTATAAATTTTAAAAAGCACTGAACAGCCTATTCAACTGCAAAAGGCCCTTGGGCCAAATAGAGAAAGTATGGAGTCTAGATGTGCATCCTTAAATGGAAACTAATAAGAAAATCAGGTAAAACCTTAAACTCACTAATCACATTAGCAGGTTTTTTATGTATTACAGCAATTTCTACAGCAGCCTCTAGAGGATAAGAGGATGGCATACCCTCAGAGGACAGGAAATACTGAGGCCTATTGAAGAGGAGAAAAAAAAGACAAGCTATTTGCAAAATCATAGATAAGAAAAGATTAATTCAGTGTTCTCATAGGAACACCAAATGAAAGAGCTACTAGAAAAAAAAAAAAGAACAGAAATAATGGAAAGCTTATTTCCTAATATATAAATCCATACTTTCTAACTTATGCAACTCATCAAGAGGATACATATAGCTCAAGACTTCTTTCACAGAAAATCTCTGATGATACAGATAGGACCAGAACCTGCACATTGTGGGGTTTACTGTTGCTGGGTTCTTTGTTTTGTGCAAAGAAAGGGAAGAAGGCATAGGGGACACCCTGAGCTACCAAGCACCATGTTACCAGAAACATCTAACAAATAAATCTGACATGATGCCACACTAGAAACCTACATTTATTTCCAAAGATTTTGTTTTAATTATTTGAGAACTAATAGTAACACTATTAGCAGCCTCTTTAGAGCTAGCTTCAACTAAAAGAGCAGGTTTTTCATGTACTAGGGAACCGTACAGATTTGTCCTAATTCTCTTTAGGCTACTGCATGCAACATAAAGCCTTTATTCCAATGATTGTGCCAGTCTTCAGATACCTTTATGAGCCAGGACCAGGCCAAGCACAGAAACAAAAAGAAGACACACATATTATGCAGAGTTGTCAAGAATTATTTCTAAATTACAACCAACTACCTTACCTGAGTTTAGTGTATCAGCACACTGTCTTCAAGAGTCTCATGTTGATTGCTTCTGATTTTTCCCCCCCTCTTCCCTGAAATTTTCAATTTTCTACAAATCTTACACCCTCCCTCTCAAAGAGGCTGCATTGAATTTAGCAGTAACAGCCTGAAACTACAGTACTGCCGGTTGCCACTCCTGCCTTCTTGAAGAAGGCACCACCCCCACCGCGAGGGGGCAAAAATAAAGATATGCTGATCCTCAACACCTGCTATTCAACCCAAATGAGCACCGGCATCAACACAAACGAGATCACCTGGCTGGGACCAGTAACAGCCAGAACATCATTTGTTTCTGCTGCCCAGCACTAACTCCACAACAAACCACTCAGGAGAGTAACTTCGCAAGCAACTTCAGCAAAGCAAAGCTCATCATCTGCCTTCTTCTCTTGCTTCCCGTTCCCCTGTACTAAGCCAGGGGACAGATCACAGGTTGCTCAATAATATAACTTGGATTTAATATCTGTATATTCCTTTTAAACACAGATGAATCACCATCCCTGAAGGTTATGGTTTTCCATACTTGCAAGACTGCTCCTGATGGGATTAATTCTTGTAATAGCATAGCTGATCACCACCATTAAACAAATACAAAAAACACATAATCAAGCAGATGAATATATGCAAATAAACAATTTCCTACAATCTGAAGGGACTTGGTGCTATGTATAGAGAATGGCACAGTTTTATTTCTTAACGTAAAATTTAAGCAAAACATTCAAAACCAAATTTCTCCAGCCTCCTGGAGTACTGATTATCTAAGTCCAGCTGCTTCAGTATCTGTGTTGTTTTCTGCTGCCAATCTTCCCCAGATATGTGCTCTTTATGAGAGCACCTAATCTGCCCCACTGCGTCTGATTACAGACTAGACATGGCTAACTACAGACTGGTGTCATCCTGTTGGCAACAAAATAAATCATTCCTCAGAGAGCTCTTTACAAGGTGGCTCTGTATTCCTAAAAACCTTGGTAAATAAAACAGGCCCTGGAAATCACAGATAGATGGATGTTAGTGCTGGGATCCTGCAAATGCTTTTGCTTTCAATGACTGCTCACTCCATCAATGACAGCACAGCTTCACTTTTGTTTCTCTTACACCATAGCTCTCCACCACACACATTCTGCTTAACTAGGAAAAGAAAGAAAAAAACCAAAACCTGAGTCTTCACATTTAATCAGCCAATGCATGGTATATGTGCAGAGTAAACATTTCAGACATATCAGAAAGGGCAATGATTTACTTAATGAATTGTGAAATAGGGACCTCTGCTTACTCACAGGACTTTCATCTCAAAGAGACAAAATTCTGGTCCTACATGTTGAGCCTTGGAATACTCAGAACTCTTGAACACAGATTATAGGCCTGACACCCTGATTTATTCATTTTCTTAAGGAGTTATGTGCTGGTTTTAAAGTTGCAAAGACATGAATGTGTCTGAACGTTCATGCCTCTCAGAAGGCAAGTATTTTCCATTTCCAGGATGAAAATGGTACTTTAAGTGGTATGTTCTCTCACTGTGATGAAGAAAGCCATTTCTGTACAGGTTGTCCTGACTGCAAGGATATGAAGAATGGAGGAGCTAATGAACAAACACTTCTGGTAAAGAGACAGGCAGCACCAGGAATTCATTTTTCTGTTCCTTACACTCCACTGCTGCTACCAACACAATCAAGCTGAGCTGAATGGATAAAGGAGCAGAAAGCAACAACTGATCAACTTCATCAAGTTTTCTCCAGAAAAAAATCTCACACCTAAGTATTATTTATAGGGGACACAAAATACACTTGGGGGAATCAGTCAAATTTAATTTTAAAATTCTGTCTGAAGAAAAATGTGGATGTTTAATTCTGAGAACTTTTCCTAGTTGAATTAACATTATCAATAGAATATTGATGCTGAGATGAGCTAAAATTTCACTTACATTTGAAAAAATATTTACAACTACAATTTTGAGTTAAGAATTTTGTCCACTGCTGCACCAAAATCCAAGGGGAGTATTGGATAGTGTAATATGTATTCTTAGCAGTAAGGAGATCAAACACACACAACACAAGCAGCCTAAGAGTTTTCATCAAACTCATCACTGTTTCAAGATAGAAAAGATTCTGAGTACCTACAGCTAAAAAAAAAGGTGAAAAACTGCTGGTTTTATAGCACCCTCTGACAATTGGGATGAACATGCAAGACAGCTGTTGTACGAATATAAGCAATGGACACTTGTCTTTCAATAAGGACATTAATTATGGCGTCCTGGACAAAACCTAACTCCCAGATACATACCTAGAGTTTCAGACAGAGACTATTTTTCCCTTTGTTCTTAATGGTGGATACATAGTTCTGTTAAATGGCTGCTGCATTTTACCCCCAAACATTGTAAAGATAAAGAAAGAAAAAATCCAGCAACAGAAAACCTGCCACCTATCAGTGTACAGTTCAAGTATCTGGTTGCACAGGGTTTGGAACCATTTCAAAGAGAAGCAGGAAGGAAAGGAATAGTATCAAAATTAAATATTTCACTTCTTTATTCTGGGATAATCCTTAGAAGGATCCATAATGTGGCTGGTAGTAAATTAAACTCTCATCTCAGCAACAAAATGGTCCTACATTCACGCCTGGGAGAGAGGTGCTGGAAGCCAAGCTGAGCATGAGAGAAGCCATTTACCCAAAACACCTTATGCTTGGACTAATCTGAAGAGCACAGAGGCTGTGAGGCATCAGCTCAAAACTGACATAAATTACAGCCATCCCAATTGAGCCTGAAGAGAGAAATATAACAGCTTAATATTGCACTGTCCCAAAATCCAGTACTGTCCTTCTGGTGTTGTGCTCCGGAAAGGGTGATCAGGGGCGGGACTGCTATTTGTTGAGTGGAAAATGAGCCCTGCAGACAAAACATATCTCAGGTTTTGCAGTAAGCCTGCTCTGGCTGCAGCAGTGCCAGGCTGACTTGTCACAGAAGACAGCTGTGTCACCAGCTGCCATGTACGAGAGGCAGGGGACATTGTTCTAGGATATTTCATACATCTTAAGACATATCAGTAGCATTTATGCTGCCTATTTACTCTACACCAGAGCATTTAAAATACAAAAAAAGAAAAGGACAGTTTAGCTCCTATTACCTGTTTTGCAGTAACTGTGTTTTACTACAACTCTTTCCTGTACCTGGCCAGAGATGAGGTTGTGTCTTTTTAGGTCTGATACTGTCTGGCAGCTGCTTTGCTGTTTTCTTCACATGGCAGGCATCACTCAAGATGATTTTAGCAAATGCTTTGTTCATTTATTTTGTTTTCAGCAGTAAGGCTTCAGGTTAAGTGAAAGGCTAAGCACAGATTCAAGCATACAGTCTGTATCTATTTAAATAAATGTCAAAATTTTGAAATGCTATCATACCAAAATATTTCCATCAAATCCCTTATCCATAGGAAAGGAAATACAAGGAGGCCTAGCTTGAGGTCAAATTTCACAGTCATTAAATGAGCACAGCTCCCACTGACAGCTGCATTCTCTGCCATTTTATTACATTTTCATGGATGCTGAGAAAACAATTAATAGATTTGACTAGCAATTTGTGTATGAAACTAAAGGAAGAAAGCTAAATAAAAAGTGGTTAAAGAAATACAACAGTAAGTTCTGACCCCTAGATCATTGGCTAGAAAATTATAATTTGCCTCTTTTTACGTCATCAGGGGGCTCAATCCCACAGTACCAATTCTGCCCCCTTCCTTAGTTGGGTCTGCTGAGTTGTGCTTGGAGGAGTGAGAAGCACCATTCCACCAGTGCCTGCTGGCAGAGAGACACAGATTCCAGCAAAGCACTGCACTTGAGAGCAACGGAACTTTTGTTGTTGTTACTAAATTATGTGTTTTCACAACAGCATTCACAAAACTTTATTGGATGACAAGTCAGCCAGCGCAAGGAACGCTGTTGTACTGTACCAACTGATTACAGAATATTCATCATTGTTCTATTCCATATGGTGGAACTCAATACTATCTGGGAGGTTTTGCATGCTCTTCTGCCTTTTTTTCTGTCAGATTGCTTAATTAAGATTATTTATTCCTGTGTTAGATTGAAAAATTACATTCACATGGAAAAGAGTGACTGGATTTTTTTAATTAGTTTTTTGACTATGACTTGTACAAGATTTCTAATACCCATGAAGCAACTAATGTGTAGGCTACACAAAACAAATTGCATTTTATTGATAAACTATATTACAATTTTAAAATGTTTTACTTTCTATTTGAAATTAATTTCTACATGGGCACAGGAATGTTATTTGAAAATAAAGGACTACTTTTGAGATTCAGTTGAGGGGGGTTTCATTTGTGCTTTTCTTCCAAAAACAAACAAACAAAAAGAAAAAAGACAACAGATATCTGCCATGCCCTGAAGTAAGCTACACTTTAGTTTTATAATGGAAAACAAAGGCGGAAAGTAGGAGAAGTACAGAACTGGCAGCTTTTCCCTTGTTCTCCCAGCATTTCTGTCATTTCTCATTTTTCTGGGCTGATTTTCTCAAACTGCCCAAAGGTTTGTGCAGTTCACTTCCTTGCAGGTGCCCTCCTCTCACTACCGGATCAGACATAAGATGAAACTGTTTAGATAAACTTTGTTACTTTTTATTTGATTTCCTTAGACTAAAGTAGCACACACAACTACACTTCAAGCTTTCATTTTCTTGTTCTCACTGCTGAATTAATAGAACTTGTTAATAGAAGAGCCTCAAAAACTGAGGAAGAAATCAGTGAAGACAGCAAAATGAACCAAGAGACTGTCACTTCACCTCCAGTGACCATCTTTTTAACCCTTATAAAAAATTCTCCTAATCCCTCATCACCTATCTCCTACTTGAATCATCCCTGGCTGTCATTAGAGGAACTATGTAGACTTTCTTCCCACAAAACTAGATTTCAGCCATTTCCAACATCAGCATTCTCTAGAAAAACCACTCTTTTCCCCTATCTTTCCCAGATTATATGGAAAAACATTACCATGTTTGAGGCAGACATTCCCTACAAGGCTGTAGCAAAAATACTCTGAAATAGTTTTATATATCCTGCTATTAAAAAAAACAAAAACCAAATAACAAAAAACAAAAAACAACCAAATGAGAAAATGAGAAACTCTTTTTCTCAGCCAGAAAGTCTATACTTTTGTGTTGAAAATAAAATACTTAAACCTCCTGCATTCAGTGTGAAGAATAACACTGCATTTTAGATTAAGGCAGAAAACTACCATTTTTAAAGACATGAAGAACAGAGAGAAAGAAATATTTCAATATATGGCAATGCATAGTCCTAGCCAGATCATTAATTCTTAATGATAGTATACTACAACTAAGATGAGGAATAGGAAACTGAGCTGTTGAGCAGTGAACAGCACACAAAAGTGCCTCTGCACCTCAGGGACAGAGGCACAGGGGAACTAGAAGAAATCTTGCCAAAAATTCTTCAAAGAAAGAATTCAAATTCAAACCATAACTCAAAGCAAGACTTTTAATAAAACCACCAATGTGTTCTGGTTTTAATAATAACGCAGATTTAATACTGAAGGCCTTAATTGAGGTTAATTTCTTGATCTGATCTGAACCTTCTGTTCCAGTGAAGTCACCAACTCTGACCAGAGAACTGCCCTGCAGAGTGGAATTCAGAGCACACATCCAAGGAGACAGCTCTTCCACTACATCCTGCGTCCATGAATGGAAAATAGAGCTGCAAAACACCAAGTGCCAGCTCAGAGCAGCACAGAAGTAAGAACTGTGCCAACCCAGAGCTTAATGTAGTGCTGACACAGATGACAACTTTCAAGCTTTGTTTCTCCAGATTAAGGTAATTTCAAAATCTACAAATATGGATGTTAATCCAAATTCCTTCCCACTCAGTGTTTATTTAGTTCCAATGTAATCTAACTTCTGGCAGCCACATACAAAGGAAGATTTTATGTCTTATCCCTTAAGCAAAGAGTGATTAATAAGCACCAAAATTCCAAAGGAACTATGAGAGATATCTTACCTATTTCATCTGCAAAAATGACTGTAAGCTATTACTTATGACACCAAATTAAATATTAATGTTCCTTAATATTACTTTTAACATTAAGAATCCTTGCATGTTAAATATTAAATCCACAACTAAAAGTAAGATTGGAAAATTACTTGCAAACACTGTTAGATAACCATGCCCTGTAATAATATGAATTTGAAGTTGAATTCGGTTGCTATTCTCAAGAATCACTGCCCCACTGAGCTAGAAGGGGATACGCACACTCTGACTCAAAATATTTCCAAAATACTGTCAGAGAGGCACAAGGTAGGAGTACAACTTTACACAACAGGAAAAGTGTTATTTCTGGGTAAGCATGGCAGCAGAAGCTTCCATGAGAATGCTTATTTCTGCCTTTTGGTTTCACAGGTACATCTGGCCACCACCTATGTTTTCTCCCTTGCAGCCCTTCTGGCACCACATTTTATATATGTCCATTTATACAAGAGCACTCTTCCCTAACCTTTTCCCCCACAACTTCAGTAAAGTAACTAATGAATCTACACAGGCCAGTAAGAATGGCAGTAATTTATGAAGTAGTTCTACTATTTGCAAATACCATATTCTGTAACAATTTAGGAAAAAAGTACAAATTAAAATGTTCATGAAAAGTGAAGGTTGAAAGTATTACCTTGATTCATTCTGAGTTTTTAGGTTGACACTGATTTTAAAGTTTTAGATTTGGCAGCTCAAGGTACAATACAGTCTCAAGCTCACACAAACACCCATCTTTGCTTGAGCCATTAAGTGCTTCCCTGGGCAATCCAGCACAGAAATTTCTATTTCCATATGCCTCCCATGTGCTAATGAGATGTTAAACTGGTAATGCTGCAGCCACAATGGTGCAATAACAGATGAGGCAAGGCTTGCAGGCCAGGACAGCACCCACAGCACCATATGCTGCACAACCTGTGCAAACAGTTTGCTCCATTGCACAGACGGTCACACAATCACAGGAAGGTTTGGGTTAGAAGTGACCTTAAAGATCATCTAATTCCAACTGCCCTGCCATGGCCAGGGATACCTTCCTTCAGATCAGGTGGCTCAAAGTCCCATCCAATCTGGCCTTGAAAACTTCCAGGGATGGGGGCATCCACAGATTTTCTGGGTGACTTATTCCAGCATCTCACCACCCTCACAATAAGGAATTTTTTCCTAATATCTAATCGAAACCTGCCAACTTTCAGTGTTAAGAAAATGCCCTTTGTCCTCTTCTCCAGGCTAAGTACCCCAGCTCCCTCAGCCGGTCTTTATAGGAGTGGTGATCCAGCCCTCTGACCATCCGCATGGCCTCCTCTGGACTTGTTCAGCAGCTCCATGTCCTTGCTGTGCTGGGACAGCAGAGCTGATGCAGCTCTGCAGGTGGGGTCTCACCAGAGCCGAGGGGCAGAATCCCCTCCCTTCCCTGCTGCCCCGACTGCTGGTGATGCAGCCCAGGGTATGGTTGATTTCCTGTGGGTCCTCTCCACCCTAACAATACTCCAATAAACAGAGAAAATGCAATTCCTGCTACAGATCTCAGCTTTCCCATTACTTAGAAGTGAAAAATCAAATATTTCATGATGGAAAAAAGTATCAGATAATTAGCATAAAATAAATTCTAAGCCCACAACTTTTGCACCCCATGCTGTTTGTACATTTTTAAAGTAATGCTAAAGAAAGTTCAAAAAGTTTCTAAAATGCTGCACTTATATGCAAACTGTTAGTTTCTGCAGAAAAACTAGTGGGTTTCCAATATATTTCTTTGGTAAATGGGTTAACTAAATTAGAATTTTGGGTTCGGCCTTTTTTGGTTTTGGTTTTTTTTTTGTCATTGTTTTTAATTAAGTTGGTCCCTTGCCTGGAGCAGCTAGAGTTGTTTACTCACAGTGGCCGTGAAATTCCCTGTGCTTGATGGTTTAATTATCTCCTCATTGCCTGGTAATTCTTTTAAAGGCTTTTTTCTTTTCTTTTTTTTTTTTTTTTAATGTGGCACAGCAAACAAAAAGAATCATCTGTCTGCCTTTCTCTGTTCAATCTTATGAAATTACTTACTGTCCCCTTCTTCACATATGACTTTTAAATTGATGGACTAAGGCAGTGTTTATTTTAAGCACGGTATGAATTATTTTGTTTATTTTTTCAGTTACCTGAGCCACTGAAGTCCATGACCTGTACAAATACCTGCTGCCTACAGACATTACAGGACCTGAATCTTGTTTATTTGTTTGGTTGCATCACCTGTCAGATGTGGAAAATTCTACTGAGAAGAGCAAGGCAAGTTCCGTGCACCTCCCACTTCAACACTGTCTGATTCTGTTAGTGGTCTGGCTGTGATGAGAACTAGGTCTGAAAGCTATGAATATCCTTCACTGGGCTAGAATGGGAGCAACACCATTTGGACAGAAATAGAACGAGCTGGAAGATAACCATGCATGAAGAGGAAAATCCAGTATCGCTGACAAGCAGGCAAGCTGGCTGTAGTATGACAGAGACTATACAAGTTTTCTACACTAATGAACACTTCTCAGTAAGTTCCAAAAAAATAACTTTATGCACTTTCCATTAAAAAACAAAAACCAGACTGCTTGATATTATGTAAGAATAGAACTTACTGTAGTCTAAAGAGGCAGCCAGCTTATCATCTCCTCATAGACACAGAAATTCTCTAAACACAAATAGGAACAAAACAAACTTTGAGGTAAGATGGGAAGTAGCCAAGCACACAAAGACTTATCTTCACTGTTAAAGATTCAGGAAAGCTGCAGCACTGAGACTGGTTATGGCATACTCCTTCTTTTCCCATCTGGTAGGCAAATTTCTATTAGCCCTGATGTTTTTATGGCTCCCCAGAGGTGCCCTGCTCGGCAGACACCAGCTCTCCTCCAGCTCCTCATTGCCATTCAACAGAGGCACATCCTACCTTGCCTGTTCCAGGACTCAGAATTCCAGTCTGACCCTCAGAGCGTTTCCAAGATGAGACCTGCACTTCCTACCGAAATACCAGCACTACTGGGTCTCTCTTACTATCTTGTCCCTTCTGTGCATTTCCAGAATCAACATACGAGAGGCTAAATTACTGATAATTTTTTAATTCTTTTAAATGAAGCTAAGATTGTATTTATTTATTTATAGAAAACAAAACCCCAAATCCCAGGTCTTACAAAGTGCTTCCTTCAGCTTCAGCAAACCTACAGCACCACAAATGGGGTCAGAATCTGCTCCCATCACTTCGGGGAGGTGAGAGATGTCTGACATTGCTGACTATACAACAAAGGCTCTTTTGAATTATTTACTACAGCAGAACTAACAAATCATCTGGGTGTAAAGCTGCAACACTGTTCCAAATACAGAAATGAAAAACTAGGGGCAAAATTGACAGGCTGGCATTGTCTTTTAAAATTGCTTAAAAATATATCTTCTTGAACTTCATAATTCAATTTCCAGGAAAGTATTTCTACCTTAACCTTCAAACTTTAGCATGAGACATGGCTCTTTCAAAAAACAAAAATAGATTCTCAAAGCTGATTGATGTTTTTCAGAACTTAGAAAGCACCTGCCAAGACAAATTCCCACAGACATGGGCTAGATCTTCATCAGTATTTTATTTAAAATAGGCAAATTGGTTTTTGTTTATGTTTTATGGTGTCTTGGCCCTTTTCTTTTTCCCCCATCTGGAACAGTTCATGAGGATAAAGCAAATTCTTTTTTCTAAAAGGATTAAAAACAAAAACTAAAACCAAAGAGATAGCCATAAACATCAGATCTCTGCTTCAGGCAAAATGCCCAAGCATGTAATTCTATTTTAACATAACAAAATTGATTGTTAAGGTAATTTCAGAGCACTGAAAATGAATAATCATAATTTTTCTTTTGAAAAAGAGTGCAGTTTTTCTATATTTTCCTCTTGATATAAATCTTAATAAATATTCATAGTAACTCTAGGACACCTCATTAACAAGCTGTTCAACAAGTAGAGCAAGTGCTGAATTAGGTGTTTAAAATAATTTTTATAAATGTATCTTCTCAGAGTAACATGGAAACAATTGTAGCATGTTCCTCAGTGGAATTTCGGACTTAGTTAACTATGGTGGCCAACAAATGCCACCATCTGGAAGAAGGCTCCAAGGTTTGGCTCTAGAAGAAAAGGCAAGCAGAGAACTCCAGATGGGTTAACTTCCTTTTGTCCCCACTGCTCAGGTAAGGAGTGACTTGTCCCCAGAACCGCTGGAGACTCTGCTTTGCTTAAGCTGGGATTCATCACATTCCCAGATCAACATCAGTAATTCCTTCAGTTTTCACCCGTGGGTTATAAAGCACACCCCCAAACTGGACCAAAGGCTTTCAGTTTCCTTATAATCATGGTTGGAGGTGAGACCTTTGGGCATCAGATCAGACAGCTTATTTCTGGAATACTTTTTATACCGGTCTAAAATAAGCTACCATTTAATCTTGCTTCAGTGTCTCCATTCCGTTCACCCTGTGACTCAGTCAGTGACTTTTCACATTCTGCTTTTGTCAGGGATCTGCTTTGGCAGGTTCCCACACATCTTTACATCAGTCTTCAGCTGCAAATTGGAGGACAACTCCTGTTAACATTAATATGGGCATCCACAACCCTTTTCTTTCAATAAACTGGTGCTTAGCATGCTTTTACTTCTGTAAGATTACCACAGCTTGCCATTCAATTAAGAACAACACTCAAAACAAACAAACAAACAAAAATAGCCGTGAATGCCGAACCAAAACAATCCAAACTGAGGCATGGTATCTCAATCTAGTTGGAGTTCAAGCATCAACTAAGACTCAGAGCTGCCAAGCAGGATTTACGCCCAGTTTCCTTTGCTGAAATTTCTGAATGATAAAAGTTAAGGCTGAATTTTCCAAAGTCTACATAAACATAGAGGGTCCCTGTTTACTGTGCCCCACAAGGACCCACACATACATTCAGTAAGTCTCCAAGCATAGGTTTCCTTCACCATCTACCTTTTCTGCTGGTAAATCTTTCCCATTATCTTCAAAATACTGATATGACAGGTATCAATGGTACTGAACATCTTCTTCTGTGAAAAACATAATAGTATGAGCCAAAAGCAAGGAGGGGGAAGTGTTTCCTCACTAAACACTCCCACTGCTTCATAGTACTTTTCTATCCTCTGCTTAAAATAAGTCATTCTCAGAAGCTGGGATTTTGTAAAATGTTCATTCTTCAAACATATTCAGCATATCCTGACTTATACCTTCTGTACGTACAGTCTTCTTCATTTACCACCAGACTAATTACAGATCAATTTTAATGCAAGGTACTAAATATATTTACATGTATATTGTGACACCCTAAATTCATTTAATAATCTTAGCATGTGGACAGCTTTGCTTTTTGCAGTGCCCAGTTTCAAAGAACCTGTTGTGACCAGGCTTTTCATTTTTGTCAGAGAAAATCCAATTTATAAAAACGTAAAACTTTCACTGTGTTACATCAAACTGCCTTCTCATTTCACTTGCAAATACATAACAAAGTAGTTCAACAACTCTGCACACAACCTTTACAGGCTGGGTCCTCTGATCCCTCTTGCTTTTTATGTTTTAGTAGGGAAATTATCTCTAGGCTATCACATCTTGATGGTACAGAAACTGATTTAAAGGTTTCTGGTAAATGTTATTTTCTCCACCTTGATCAGAATTTTTATATCATCAGGCATTGCTGAAGGAAAACTTTGAAAGGACTCAAGCCTTTACTAACAAAGGAGATACTTTGCTCACAGACAACTGTCCTAACTCCCACTGTAACTAAAGCTCCCTTGTAACGTTTGAAGAGCATTAAGATGCATTTGAGCTTTTTAAAACTCACACATCATGACATTTTTAAGAAGACTGATGCCCACAGCAACTGTGACAAATTTTATATATGACACATACACATTCTCTAAGTGAAAGACAAACTCCAACAGTACATGCAATTTGACATCAGGTTACATACAGTTCCATTGATTTTGTTAAAAACAACTTATGCATACCAGCTCATCCTAGATAAATAATAAATGGCTGTAATACAGCTGTGAAATACTAAAATTAAGTCTCATTGATCAGTTGACAACTTCTGTCCAACAGTTAAGGAATATACATCTCACATAACATTTTCAACAATGTGTGGTTTTCCTAGCCAATAACTAACTACAAACACAAGCCAGCTAACCACAATAAAAGTGTAGACTGAATTTTCACTACACTGGCTATCTTAGAGTAACTGCCCAAACATATTCTCTGACTCAAGACAAATTAAGACCATGAAAAATAAGCGACCTCATATTTAACTGGAGAATATGCAGTAAAAATGTGCTTATCTACGAAACGAGCCAAAAATGTGGCAGCTTCTATTGGGTTTGTAAAGAACTCCAAATGTTTTTAGGCTTCTTCATATTTTACACTGCCACCTAGTGTAGGCTGTATTGATACATTCCAACTTTCAGCTACTGGCACCTGTGGTAACCAAAACCAAAATAACTTCCATAAAAATAGCAGCCATCACTTTTGTTTGTATGGCCTGGAAACTATCAGTTCCTAGTAGAAAAAGTCAACACTAGCCAGCTGAAACAACATAGTAGAATTTAAAATTATCTGACACCGGCAGCAGGAAAGCAAAAAAGAATCCCTAGAGTTAAAAATATATAATTCATAATTGTTGTAACTCTATGGCTAAACAATTACCAAATATGATTCATTTGGAAAATGTTTAATGTCTATTCACTGAGTGAAAATTAATGCAAGTTAAGCATCTGTGCTTGTATAGAAACTACAGATCAAATTGAACAATATTTCTCAATTGCAGGTCTAAACTGAGAATGCTTATTTCAATTTTTACTTCTTTTTTTTTTTCACCAGGTGTTTCTTCCTCATTTACATCCTCTGTCTTTATTGCAAGCTTCAATCACTGGACCACCACCTGATGATCCTGGTCACAATGCTCCTGTGGAAAGAGCTGCTGTGCAGGACTGCAGAGGAGTTTGCTTTACCACCAACTTTCCACACAGAGGAAATTCCAACATTGTGGAACTCCCATCTCCAGCTAACCTAGAGAGCATACGCCACGTGGTCATTCTACAAAAGCCACCCAAGTTCTGTGTCATGGCAGGCAGTAACTCAGAAATTCCAGATACAGTGGAGCTATATGGCTGCCTTTTGAAGTGGGGGGAAAAAATACCCAACCCACACACTTACTTGGCTAAAGCAAAAAGGCACTTCTCAAACACTCCAACTTCTAGATTATTAATTTCAAAAATTAAAGATATTCTCATCAATTGAAAGTGTATTTTTAAAACCATAAAAATAGCAGCTGACGTTTTCGTGAACGTCAAATGCAGTATCTCCTGCTCTGTGTACCAAACCCCGTTCTCATCTACAGAATCAAATATATTACAGAATAAAATAACCCAATGAAGATATTATTCCAAAATTACATTTCTGTAGCAGAGAAAGTTATTTCATCTTAGAAAACTCAGTTTTACTGACAGCTGTTTTCTTCAGCTGCTTGCGCAAACAAAAATCAAACAGAACCTTTTTCTGCTGCTACAGAAACACGAGAGTTGATGCATTCTGCTTAATGCTCCATTTGCACAGCCCCAAATGCACAAGATACCAAGCCACATTTAACACCTAGATTTTAAGCCCATTTGCATGTTTCTGAGCCATTTTCGTAACAGAAATATGCATCCTAGGTTTAGTGTACCTTACTATCATTGCTATAATATGCTAACATCACACTTGCTAACTAAACAAACTCTACACAAACTTGATGGTACATGAACAACTGTCAAAATACAATAAAAGCTTATTTCCCACAAGACTTTCTTCCTCTTAATTGTCCATTACATATCCACCTCTTGCAGTCACATTAAAAAACAAGGTCTTTCCAGAGCCTCATATTAAAAGATTTCACTCTATTTGTCAAATTAGTGTTTTTGCAGCAAGAAACTCCTACTGGCAAGAGTACAGATAACAGAATGAAAGAAATTGATACTAATGAAAGTGGTTTAGTTATTTATATATGTTAAGTTTAAGAGAAAGTGCTCCCCAGACTGACTTAACTGCCGTACTTGGGATAAATTTTCACTGGGGTCACAGGGTAAAATTTCATAGAAACAGGATACAAAACCAAACAAAAAACATCCATCAAAAAAGCACAGATGGATTTGATTTTTAATGCCGTGACACGCAGTAACAGTGCACAAACTCAGCCTGCCAAAGTGACCTTGATAAACGGCATCACATTTAACACTATGACACAGTACCATGTCAAATAAGCACCTTCAGCTTGTGTTTTCTTACGTGTTTTCATTAAATAGTGCCTTCCTCAACACTAAAAACAATCTAAAGGAACCTGTGGGGCAAATTCACTGACAAATAGGAAGAGGCTTTATTTGCCAGGCTGAGGCAAAAAGACTATTAGCATCCCAACCCAATTTTAAACCTCCTGTGCAGAGACAGAGCTGAGGCGACCATAAACAGAATGCTCCTGCCCAGTCTCTTTGAATTCAGAAGGGTGGTAAGTTCTTTAGACCTTGGATCTGTAACACATGAGAAGCACAAATAACGTTACATTTCTTTAAAGTCCCACTAATGACACTGGCATCAAACAATTCAAAATGCATTGCTGAAACAGATAAGCTAGCTTTACCATTGCAAACTTGAAAAACCTACAGAAAAAGCAGATACAATTTGTTCTATATTGCTACCTCTTAAGACAAATTAATAATCATACCATGTACAGCATAAGATGTCCACTTCACTTTTCAGTATGTTATCTCAGTATATCTTGCCAAAAAGGTACACAAGACTTGGAAGACAGACAATGTATCCTGTCTCCTAACAGCAATTTTCATAGTAGAATGGATTGCTTAAATCTGATTTGCTCTTTGAGATTCTGCCCAAATCTAGTTAATTTATGATGACAGAAAAAATGGGGAAAAAAAATCTTCCCCAAAAAGGCCTGCTACTGACCTGGCCAAATCAACTGGATCTCCCTTTGCAGATTATGGAGAAAATGAAATGGAATTCTACATCAGTAATTTATACTTTTTTTCCTCCTCTGGCAAGCAGCAAAAGCATAGCCTTCCAAACAGCAGGAAACTGAAATCCACAAACATCCAGCCCTCTTTAGAATTGTCAGCATGGATTTTGTATGAAGATGAGCAAGTCTTCTTAATTAAAATCCTGGATCACTGTGAAGACATCTGTGAGCTGAAGTCCAGCACCACACTCAAACCTTGTGCAATCCAGCTGGCCTTTCACAGTTTGCCTCAGGTTTTCTGTAGCATATCAACAATCCAGGACAGGAAAGCCTGAGAAGCTAACTGACCAGATCCTTATCTGGCTGAGTTAAGGAAGAATTAGGCATTCCATTATAAAAAAAACCTTAAAGACAGCAGGAGCAAAATCTGCTGTGACTGTTGCATAAGAAAGAGATGGAGAACTCAGGATGAATTTGTAGTGAGATTGCCAGGTTGGTAGGTGAAATCAGGAAGTGTGGGGAGGGCTCCTAAACCCAGGGGAAGCAGTAAACAAGACCCACGGTCTGATGAGGCCAGGATTGCCAAGTCATCCCAAATAACATTTCAGCCTTCCATCCAGCCCATGTTTTGACACACAAAGTGAGATTTACAAGTTAATTAAAAAAGCCAGGGAAAGGTATTTCATACAATTTGAGTTATAACAGCCCAGATTACTTTGGAAGAAGAAACACTTTTGAGAAAAGTGTAATAAATAACAGTCACTATTCATCAATAATAACAATAAAATATTAGTGTAATACAAGATATTTAACCAGCCGAGCAAATCTAGCCCTTCCTAAAAATTGCCATCAGTCAGAGCATTTGACATACAGGAAGAGTTACAAAAATATAAATTAGGGAGAGACACATAGCTAACTGCCCAAGTGTTTAAGAATGCTACCTCAGAGCATTAGAAATTTTAAAGAAACTCTAGTGTTGGGAATAATTGTCCACCTTTCAATTTGTCTCAGTAAACTCTCTTACTTCCTCCTCTAAATCTGTTATATAAATCCAAAAAGTATTGTTTTCACATTTCTCTGCAGAAGTCATATGCTAAAAATATATATCCATAACAAGCTAAATAATTCAGCATACCTATCAATCCCACTATTTTGCCTCAAAAAATTCAGTGAATTTAGGCCTAGGCCTATTCAAACAACTACTTCACCTGCAGATTCTCTCACAGCCTCCACTCATTACTGTCAGCCAGCAGCACTATCCTCTACAGGCTGACTTCGATGCTCCAGGCAGGTCTTCCACTCCTGTGGTTTTTGTTGGGGGTTTGGGGTTTTGGTTTTTTTGTCTTCTTACCGTACAGTAGACTTCCAGGCACTAAGCAGAGTATTAATCTTGCATTTTTGATTCACAAAACCTTCACCTAATGTTGTGAAATCTTTCCATCAGATCAGAAGACAAGGAGACTATAGATCATAAAGGAGGATCTGTAAGAGGCACCTGGATGCACCTGCTCAAACTGATATACCTTAGCCTGAGGAAGACAGAACTCTTTGATCAAAGAGAACTAAAGCAGCCTCAAGGATAAGTCTCTCCAGAGAAAGACAAACCAGAGCAAAAGAGGGATCAGCCACACTTGCAAGGTTTGAGGAACCCATGGAGAACTCGAACTTGAAGCTTCAGTCAGTCTGAGAAAGCCAGTAAAAGAAAAGATAAATTTTAAAGAAAGATTTAATCTTATCTTGAGTGCTGTAGAAACTGTCAGAAAGCAGAAAGGGAAAAAAAAAAAACAAAAATAGGGCTCTGAAGTAGTAGCACTGCCACATGCTGCCACTAATGCCATCAGGGCTGTAAAAATCTCACAGGACTAATTGCTGCTCATATTAATCCCGTGCTTTGTGTCTTAATTTCAGTGGAATTATCAATATGTGTGAAGTAAACAGCATTCAGTCCTGCATGGATAGATACAGTAATGAGTGTTTACGTACACAAACCCCATCCAGTATACAGGTTCACAGAACAAAAAAACTAAGATACTGCAGGGCTTTAAAGCTAGCTCAAATTTAATCAAGTAAAATGAAAACAACATTGAAAATAATCAAGTGACTAGATAACTGCCTTTTTAAAGACTGCTATCACATTTGCAAATACTTATCCGCATAGAAGTTCTGTTAGTAACCAATTATTTACATACTCTTGCTTTGATACAGACCAAGAAAGAGAGATTCACCCCATCATTTTTGCTATCTAGACATCATTTAAATACTGAGAGTGCCTGTAAGCCAGTGAAGACTGGAAATATTCTCATCTTTGAGATTCAAAGTCAGATCTAAATGGCATATGTACGGCCTGATTTCAGTATATCTATTTTAACACACCATTAATGGGTAAATAAACAAGTAAATTTCTTCTGGAAAGGAAGAGAAATGGAAACATAATTAGGCATCAGATGAAAACACAGCTCCCCAAAGACTTCAACCTATTATTTCTATTTTGGATAAGGCACCGGGTTAGTTTTGGGGACCAAGCTCAGAGTCCCAAGGTCTTCCATGCATGCTTCAAAATCTCTGTGTCATTTCAGAAAAAGAAAACAGAGCTGTGCTCGATCATAGATCAGAAATTGAACATCATCCCCCACCCCCCTTTTCTGGCCGATACAATTTCAAGTTATAACTCTTCTCAACTTAATTATCTGTAATACCTTTCTTGGGGTTTCCATTACATCTCGGCAGACGCTGCTTTTTGCAAGATGGGGATGGGGATCCTCTAGCTCAATTACTCCACCAAATTAACCCTTAGCGTCACCTACAGAAGTCGCTGCCCTCAGCCAAGTATCCCCAACTTTCGAACGCGACACAAAACCTTTGCAGATATGGTCCTCGAGACCCCCTGATGCCCCTTCAGAAGGGCCACGGCCGCGGCTGCACGGGGGGGCAGGCGCCGCGGCCAAGGCGGCATCCAGGCTCCCGGCGGGCACCGCCGCCGCCGTCGGGAGAAACTGGGGGAGGTCCCCGGCGGCCGCTAGCTGGAAGTTGCCCGGGCAGCTCGGGTCCCTCCGCACTCCCGGCGATCCCCGGAGGGCGGCAGCGGGCCGGGCACGGGTCTCTGGGGCGGCCGGGCCACCTTCCTTCTTCCCTCAGCGCCGGCCCTGAGGGGGCGGGAGAGCGGCAGCCGCCCTCAGCGCGCTCCAGCCCGGATCTCCCTCGCCGAGCGGCGGCCGCGGCTCCCGCCGAACGCGCCTTCTCCCGCTGCCAGGGCTGCGCGCCCGGCGGGCTGTAACCTTAAGAAACTTGATAAGGGAATAAAAGGGAGGGACTTTGCCGGAACCGATTCTCGGCTTTTAATCTCTCCCGACGCGCCGGAGCCCGCGGGCAAAACAAGGAAACAAAACCCTGGCCAGCGGCAGGAGCCCCCGCACCCCTCCCGAGCGGCGGTACCTGTCCGGCAGCGGGGCGGGCGCCCGGCGGGGCGGCCGGCGCGGCACTTTCCCCCGGTGCGTGCGGGAGACGCTCGGCGGCGGNCTGCCCCCGGCGCCACCCTCGGGAGTCTCCTCCCAATGTCACCGCGAGCCGGCGGCGGCCCCGCAGGTAGCGAGGGGAGCCGCCAGCCGCCTCTCCGGCAGCCCTGCGGCCAGCAGGCAGCGCGGCGCGGCGCGGCTCGGCTCGGCTCAGCCGCGCAGAGGTGACCCGCTACTGCTGCTGCTGGAGGAGGCGAGACCGACACTGGGGTGTGGGAGGGAGAAGCCGGCGCTTGCCATTCACCTCCTGCCGCCCAGAGGGAGCCCGGCCTCCGCGGCCGCCTCTGCCTACTGCCGGGGGCTGGGAGGCGGTGGCGGAGCTCGCCCGGCCCGAGGGGACGGTCGGGCCAGGCTGGGCTGGCTCCCGGGGAGCCCGGCGCCAGCTCGGCCCGGGCTGGCAAGCTGCACATCTGCACCTCCCGGGGCACTGTGGCTCAGGGAAACGCAGCAGGACCGGTGTGAAACGCCAGTCACTTCCCTCTCCCGGAGCGGGAAACAGGGGGTCCCTGAGAGGCAAGCGAGCGACTCCTCGGAGCCGCCGGGCCGGCAGCCTTCCAGCCTGAAAACTTCGGGGGGTGGGCGATCAGGGGTGCCTGGTCCTGCCAGGGAGGAAGGCGGGAGGGCTGCGCCTCGCCTCCGGCCGGTGCTGCCGCTCCAGAAATTGCTAATGGCATCCATGCACCCGGCCTTTGATCCACGGCAGATGAAAACTGGATTTGTGTGTATGGCAACAGAGGAATTAAGACAAATAATTTCTAAAGCATCTTACTCACTTGATAGTAATCTTCATTTAATCCAGGGGTTTTTTTTCTACTTCTCTTGTAGTTAGATAAATTCTGGTATTTGAAACGTCAATCAGTCCTTTTGAGACTACTTGTGCATTATTGCAGGACACCGTCTGGGATTTGAGCAGCATAACTCACTCCTACACCATCATTCTCCAAGCAACTGAAGTTAATACAGATTAGATAGCTACATTAGCCTACTCAATATCATTCGTTTCAGGGCTGGATTTAGCATTTCCTGTGTTGTTGTAACTGCAGTCATCTAGAAGGTACCAGCAACAAAGCCTGACAATGATCTGTGCAAAGCAAGACTGATTCAGCTTTGAGAGCTTGAAGTCAAAACAGAGATATAAAGCTGGGAGCTGAACAAATTGCATTATAAACTACACAAAATTGAAAGGAAAACCCCAAGAAGGCACAAGAGATATTTGACCTTGTCCAAACACCTAAACAAAGTAATACACAAAAATCTAGCTTGATTGAACTACCCACTTATGTAAAGCTACTCATGCATAAATGTTTGCAGAATAAGGCTCGCATTGAACCAACCATCATAACGAAGTTAAACCACCTTTTCAATTCAGAGATTAGTCTTTGAGTGTCTCTCATGAACAATATTTTGCTTCTCACAACAGGAGTTTCTTTGCATTCTTCCTTGTTTAATTTTTAATGTTCCATAGTGTAACACATAACAGGAAAGATCCTGCTGGCACAGGAATTGGTAGCAGCAGACTCAGAGTGCCACCAATGACAATCTAGATGGTGAACAGAGAACTTGCAAGTCTTGGCTATGTGCAATTCAATTGCATGGGCTGCTTCTTTCTCTGTGCTCCCTTAAGAACCAAATACTACTGAGGTTTAGCCTTGGTTGCTTTTCAAATGAAAGCAGTCCCAAACTCCTAGATAAGTTCAGAACTGAGTACCAAATCTGTAAAAATGATGTCCTGTTAGATTTGGAAGGAATTGCAATGACAGCCCAGCCCCTGCTCACTTTTTCAGTAATAAAACCTTGAATATGTATAGCACTGAACACTGTTAAGAGCAGTTATCAAAAATGCAGTATTGAAGAACACTTTTTCTTGGGCAAGGCTTTGTTGTACAGCCAATCATACTACAGACCACAGGAAGGAAAAAGGCCGATTTTTAGATTAGTCTTATGTTAAGGCTCAAGATGTTACTGGAAGATGGTTGTTCAGAAATCTGCCCTATGTCAATACGTTGAAAAATATTTTAGATAATCAGTGTTTCATCCACCTCTGAAATGTTTTAAAATGGCTATGTAGTCTAAAGCTCTCTTTTGTCATGCAGTCAAAATTTTCAGAGCTTGAAAATACACTTAAGCATAAAAAAAGGTGCTAATGCTCAAAAATACTGAGCTCAAAATTATTTCAAATGTTTTTCTATGCTCCCTACCTCTGAAAAATCACATTTCCTTAAGTGCCTAGATATGGATTTAGGGTGTCTAACTGCATCTGCTCAGGCTTGAAAATTCTAGCCTACCTCTACCTGTGCTTCATAATAAATGTATCAGAAAGCTTCAGGCAAACTATAAAAGTATTCTCAAAAAAGCAATGCAGACTCGAGCCATTAGAAGACAAGACACTGACCTAATAAAGTACTTGACTGCATAATTCAGCACATTCTGGTATATGGAAAGCAGAATCTGAAGCCCAGCTTTTAACAGACATCCGTAGTAAAAGAAAAAAATTAGTATGAAACACCTCAATTTTATGGTGAGTTTTTTTATTATTAATATTTTTCCACTATTTCCCAACATTTTCCAAATCGATGTGCTTATTGCTCTGAAATCTCTCTCTGCTATCTCCCCAACTCCTATGTATAACGTCCTATATTCCACCTTATAAATATTAAGTCTTTATCAGGAGTCTCTAACTTAGTGGAAAAGGGTGAGGATAAGGAGATAAGGGAGGGAAAAAACAAGAAATTAAATCATGACAGACTTAAGACTTCCTAAGGGGACAACGTGTGGAACTATTGGAGTATATCTCCATTCTTCTAGCCAGATCCATTCTAGCCAGATCCAATCTGGCTATGAATGTTTGCTATTTCCAGGCCAAGGCCTGGGATCAAAGAGAATGATAAATCATTGAAGAACTTCAGGCTGAGGAAAAGAAGTAGGATTTAAAGGCCTGTCAGCATTTGGAATAGAGCTTCTCTGCTGGAGAAGCTCAAACAAGCAATCGAAGTCTCCCAGTGCACAGGGGGAAATAATGTTGATAGGAATTTACTAAACCTTCAAGGAAAGGCAAAGGTCTAAGCAAGAAGAAATGCAAATATTTATTGTCCTAGGCCTTTGTTCAGAATACATTTTGATGGATAGAAAGGGTTTGTTTTCAAGAAGCTCTTTCTGTGTTATCTTCAATTGGCATTCTGTGTAACAGTTTACCAAGGGAAAGGAGTTAATGTACACCAAACGCAATTGGGGCTGTCATGCTAACCTTGTTAGGAAGCAGGGCTGTGTCAGGCAGAGAAGTTAAATTTAGGCTCAGAATCAAAGAAGGACTGAAGAGGATCTAAAGCGTTCTGTATTCCCAAGCAGTGAAATATCTTTGAAGGCACAGCTAGGGTAAAAATCCAAGGCTGCTCATTCTCTGGACAGTTAGTACGAATGACTGCATGGTGTAATTGTATTGCTTCTTCATACTAACCACAGTACAGCAAAGATTGTTGAATTTATACCAGCTTTTTAACTGCAAAGAACTAAGGAATCAAAAATTAAATCCTAATGAAAGCATAAACCTTTCTCTCCTCCATCTGTGCATGATCACTCCCACCCCTTCAAGTCGTACCATGGTGAGACCAACAACCATGCCTGAAACCAAAGGACACTTCTGACACTGAAAATAAACCTAAAGCAACAAATGAAAATCAGCAAAAAACACATCCTAGCAGGACTGAACTTGACTGGTATGGCTTTCTGCATAACTGTCATTGTAGATTACTGCACAAAATTGAAATCGGTGAACTATGTCAGGCTCTCAACAAACAGAATCGGTGACCGTAAACTACAGTTTGGCTCTTGGTACCTCACACCTTGTTCCTTATGCTGATAGTGAACATATGCCAAAAAGTTACCCTGCTCACCTAAATATTGCAATGTATACCAAACATACATGTTACAATGTGGCTACAGAATGACTGCAGAAGAAGCAAGAAGATGATGACCTAGGTTCTTCAGGGGAACTGCAAACCATGACTTACTGAACAAATCAAAGACTTAACTTTGCAGGTTGTTCTGTGTGGGCAATAGATTGTACCAGTGGCTCCAGTGAGGCCTCTGCAGGCCACTGTCAACATCAAACAACTTGTAGGATCAACACCAGCCAGAGGAAGAACTGTGTAACTAACAACATGGAGCTGAAACTGAAATTGAGACAAATGCCGTACTACCAAATACAGAAGAAAGCAATGTCAAAGGAAATCATGTCCTCAGTTATCTGAAATGATCACAGACTTTTCATCAAAAGACATTGAGGAAAGCTGATACAGAACCTCTGGAGAAAGCAGTGCAGAGAAAGTATCACACTGTGTACTAAATGAGACATGGGGGTAGTGCAAATAATAAAAAATCCCAAATCAAAATGATGTCTTATGCTGAGTAGATTGCACCTCCTGCTGAAAGGCAGATGGATTTTCTCTCTTTACATTTTGGCAATATTTATTGTGTTTGTTGTACAAGGAATGATTGCAACCAAGTAAACCTAGTGTTCTTCTGTGCATTGGATATAGCATGCAACTATCTATCAACGGTCTGAACAGTAACTTCACTTCTTGCCCCATTGCCAGGAAAAAGACAGTTGTAGAAATCCCAGACAAAGCACTATTACACATTATTGTTCTCTTTTTCAGTAGCATTTTCTCTCAGTTTCGACATTTGTTGCTGTGCAGTTTTGTGTAAAACCAAGGGACAAGAAACAGAGTTCCAAAGGACAGAAAACGTGATTTTATCACTGATCCAAACTTGGAAATACCATATTCATATGACACAAAATGCTGAACAGCATAAGCCTTCTCTATTGTTCAAAACATTTTAATGGAGAGACTTTATTGTAATAGTCTCTGTGTGAGGTAGCATCACTTAAAGCCTGAGTAACCACTGTATCATGTGCTCTGGCCACTTTGACAATGGTGCAGCTGTGCGCCCAGGCCAAATCAGGATCAGATTTGACAGGCAAGACAGACATAGGCAGATCTTGTACTAAATACTGTGGGGCTGCAGCTTAAAACAAAAACAAAAATTAAAAAATTTAAAAAAACAAAAACAAAAATAAAAACACAAAACAATCAAACAACAAAGAAAACAGAGAGACAGTTTTAATTTCATTTCTGCTCATTTTGCACCAGTATAAATGACTAGACAACATGCAAGGCTTAAAAGAGTCAAGATAAATAGTTAAATTATTGGACCAGTTCCATTAGTACAAACTCTGTAGACTTCAGGGGTCTTTTACTGACCTATGCGCAGGGCAGAAGCCATAGTTTTTATTAGGTCTACTAGTACTGGATGCCATTTTTCAGGCCAAATGCCCTGTTACTTGATGTTGGACACTTAACCTCTGCCAAAAAATCACACTGCTCTATTTTATCTCACAAGGCAAAAACACTTCAATATCTTTTGGCAATACTTGTTTGGGACAGAAGGTGAAAGGGCAAGCCAGCAGTTAGTTTACTGTCTAAAACAATAAAATCATCAGATGAGCTGAAATGGAAGCACTATGTGGTTCCCTACTTACTGACAAGACTTCACCATCACTTTTTTCACATTTTCTGTGTAGGCTGGATTTCAAGAAAGGTTTGTACATTGCCAGAACAGGCCTATTTTAAAGCATTTTGTTGATCTCCACCACAAAAAAACACCCCAAAACCCAAAAAACTGATAAAACAAAAAACAGCTGTCAAGAAAATTCCTCAAAAAGAAAACCCCAAAAACCTCCGACCCTCAAATCCCCAAATCCAACCCCATTCCTATAGCTTTGTAAGCAGCTTCATGGCACTTTTTACTCTGCTGCAACCAACCCCTTAAATTATAGCTCAGACTTCCAGTTTCATTCTCAGAAGTTAGAACTGTAACTATTACCTACCTACAAAAAAAGAATATTACTGATCTTCTCCTTCTATAACTCTGCCAAAAACTCAAGAGAATCTGGCTTTGTCCTAAACTTAATCCCACGCTCCCTTTGCCTCAGCATTCAGAGACAAAACCGTCCTCTGGGATAGCAGAGCCTACAAAAAGGAGTGTCCCTGCCAATGGCCAGCTGTTCCCAATTCTCTCATTTTTCAAAGGGACAATTTTTCAGAAAGCAGCCAAGTTCACATTTGCATTGCCCTCCACTGGTGTAATTATTTATATAATATTATATTGAAAACAACTTTGTCTCAAACCATGACAGGTTTTTTGTTTTTTTTTTAATTTGCATGGTGAAAATTAAAAGATTTGATGCAATAGAATATGAAGCCCCTAGAGCTTTCCAGTGCTTTTGGTGGAGCAGTTCACACAGTAATTCACACTCTCCTTTGAAATAGATTTTGGCTCTGTTTGTGGCAGCTGGTTGAAGATGAGCAACATCTAAAAACCTGAAAATTCACAAATGCCTGCCAGATTGGAATAGCAAGATGATAGGATACCTTGGTAGTTTGATAAAATGGTTAGGAGAACTCCATTCTTATTTAATATGTATCTGCCTTTATAGCTGCATAAATATCCTTTAATGCATACCCTGTGAATTCACAGCAAGAGGAGCCCAAGATACCACACTAGTCTGAGGAAAAGTAAACACTTGAAAACTAAAGAAAAAAATTTCAGTTTAAGTGTTAACACATACTCTTTTCCATATGAAAATAGGGTTTTAGAACTTGAATAGAATGTTCAGAAATAAGGTGCGACTGCAAATAGAACAATAACTTTTAGAAGTTGTGTTTTCTTCTGCTTACAGGCTATCCCCTCTTGCACTGGAAGGGGGTCCAGCTATAGGACAGGTGCAGCTGACAACTGAGGAAATACTTGGTGCAAGTCCATTACTCTAGCGTTTTGTGTCTCTAACTTGGATCCTGGCAGTTTTTCCAGGGCATGGTGCATGTAAACAAAGCCTGGAATATTAAATTTCACAGCTCCTATGTGGATTCCTGACATGGATGCTAAAAAAAATCTGAGAGCTGGGAGCAAGCCTGGTGCCCTGTGCCACGACACTCCAAAGCTCTCATGTCCATGTAGGGTAACCACTGGGGAACTCCCTCAGAGAAATGAACATGAAGCTTCCAGCATAGGTTTTTCTCTCACCATATAAAATCCATACATCAAGAGGAATGCCGCTGACAACACAAGTAGATTAACCATATCAAGCAGTGACTGGCAAAATCAAAGATTCATTAAGGCAGTACTCAAGTCAGCAAGCCAGCAGGTTTGAATAGCAGGTAGAGGGATGTTGCAGGTGTTGCAGGATGTTGCACCCCAGGGGAGACATCTGAGCAAGGGACTGGCTCACAGCTCTCTGTGGTACCAGGAGCAGCAGAAGCAGAGAACTCCTGTCTGCCTGCCTGCCACAGAGGTAAGATACCACGACTCAGCTAATTAGCAACATCTCATCTCTTGAAGGGAAAAACCCCTCTTGCTCTTGCTGAGCTTTTGCCAAGCGCCTGCTGTCACACTTTTCTTCTAATTTGAAAAAGAAAACCACAGTTCTGACCCACCTTGTTTGAAAACTGGTAGCCCCTGTTCAAATCAGCCAAAACTTCAAATCACAGCCACCCTGATTTCAGAAAAGTTTTACTTGTAGGATAACTTTCTATCACCATTTAGTATTGGCTTATTCATGTAGCGGTAATGTAGAGCTCTGCCTTGGACAATGATTCTCCTCCTGTTTCCTACACGTTGGCAGACCACATGCAGACTCTCACCCCTGATCATTTTATACTGGTCACAGCAGGACTTTAAAAAGGATATATTTTACTACACAGATGAGCAATCACTTTCAAACCCCTTTGCAGTATTTTCCTACCCACTGTGCTTCAATTCACAATTTGATGCCATTCAAAAATAGCAGTCTCTTGTCTGTGTATGATATTGCAGCCTGTCTTAGGGTAAATGCTTAATCTGAAATCATCACCACTTAATGGTGTATTCTTTTCCCTGTACTGTAATTTAAAAGAGTGATACAAAGAATATTTTGGAGAGCTTAGTATATGCCTAGCTGATTATGTTCCTCACTTCTCATCTCCTGATCTTTAATATATTTTGGATTTTGACCCTCTCTGTCCTGTAGAAACTTGTGTGTAACATGAATCAACTACCTAAGGGCTAATGATGTTCACTGCTTAAAGTGTGCTGTCTGTTCTGCTTGCTGAGGTCTGTTTTTTCCACTGTGTTTAAAAATATTATCTGCCTTGTACTGTAAAGTAAATTAAACAAATGGAAATAATGACTATGTGGTGATTGACAGTGAGGACAGTGGGGTTATTTTCATCTTTGTCACTGACCTTTTACTTAATTTTGAGAGTTTCACTTAAATTACATGAATCTGACCCACTTGTAAAATAGCTATAATATCCCTTGCTGTCATCATGAGGTAAGTTTAATTTGGGCCCTGGCTATAGCTGGTCTTTCAACTTTTGTGTGCCATTCAGGGTATAAAATAAGATTTTTGTCCTATGTGCCTTATTTTGACCAAGGAAAATTAATTACGTCTGGATAAGTGTCTGGGGAGCTTTTTCCTTTGTGTACCACTGAGCAGTTGATTGCCTCAAAGAGCTTGGGAGAAAGTAGAATCATATGACATTGTTGTCCTAAAAGATCCCTTTTAGGGAAGGCTTAGGAAGGAACCACATTTCCTTTGAGTCTCTGTCAGGCTATTGCTTGTCTCTCCATGTCTTGGACAGTCTGGCCTTTAATAGAGTGGTTAGGATAAGTTAAAATCCTCAACCAAAAGACTCTAGACGAGAGTAAAGTATTATTATTCATTTTAAGAGGAACATATTCAAGATAATTGAAGTCATGTTTAAGGTCATACAAGAAGTCAAGCCCATTTTTATCAAGGAATTAATATCTGTCAGTTTCTCTGGTTAGCAGAAGGTTGGTTTCAAGAACTATCCCCTGCTCCTTCCTGACTTTTATCTAGGTCATCTTGATACATGCAAATATTCCACTGAATTTAATGTAGTTACTCTCACGTAGCTTTAGGACCTCTTTCTGCAGCTTGACAGTAAGAATATTTAGCTCTGTGCTTTATGTATTTGTCTGCCAACTTAATATTTTGCTGCTATCATGAAAAATCAAGGAATCTCTATCCTGAAGCAAAACCACATAGAGAAGATAGCTATAGAAATATAATACATCTGGTTAGAGTGAAATATTTGTTCTTGATCCTTCTCAAAAAAAAGAAAAAAAATTTGGTAGGTACAGAACTAACTCCAGAGAGTGTTAATTTGCTTGGTTCACTGCCTATAGATAAATGTCTCCAGAATAAATACTACTTCAGCTATTTCAGGGTAAATTGACCTAAGTGACTAGCATTATTTTTGTAAAGGCTATTTAATAAAAGGCAACTTCCACAGGTGAAGTATAAATCCACTACAATATAGTGTTTTCATTCACGGATTTGGGGGCTTTTTTGTTTGGGAGTGGGGGTGTCTCTTTTACTAGTTAGCTAGCATTAGTTGCTAAGATGTTAACTTCAGGGTTCTAAAAAAACATTTTAGCAACTGTGGATGGTGTTAATAACTCTGTAACCACTTCCTCCCTGTTATTTTTAGGGGCAATGTGGGGTCAAGTGGTTTACACATATATTAAGCATAAATCTCTCTGTGAGTAAGAAGCAGGAAAAAAATTAGAAGTACCTCTTCTTGCAGAAGTACTAAGTTATATGCATTTGATACACTGTGTCAGAGTCTGTTTACTTTTTTTTCCCTGTGACAAATTCAGAGAAATTCTGTTGGATCCAGCTAAAATGTTCTGAAACTGCCGCATCTGAGTAAGAAGAGGATTCGCCCACTCTGCAAGAGATGTACGTGTAGCTGCCTTCCAGATAATCACACGTGGGACTTACCTTGCACCTTTCACATTTCTTGTTAAAATTACCCAGCAGAACCTCAGGAAATGTGAACCAAGCAGCCAGACTCTGTGGTATGGGCTGGATGGGGAGCGAGCGAGAGAAGAGCTGAGAAGGAAGCACGGGGGCGGACAACAGGGCGGAGGCAAACGCTGCGGATGTGCTCCATCGCTCCTTTGCCCTCAGGCCAGCGTGACCACGTCTCTTGTGGCTACCTGTCCCTTCCCTGTGCTCTGTCTGCATGGATCCACAGGCTTGGGGAGAGACTTCAATCCTTCAGGTCAACCTCAAAACATTTCGTGGGGAACAAAAGATGAGACTACAAGACAGGAAGCGAATGCTGGCTTCCACAGAGTTACTGTCCAGCAGCCTTTGCCAAGGGAATCTGGGGGATGTTTTCTTCTGTACAAATGTTGTATTCCTACTGCAATGCAAATTGAGACAAATAGCGATTTTCTTTAGGATTTCCCTAAAATCTCATTCCAGAATATACGTATGTTTTATTTTTCCTGCCTTTTGTATTCTGGCAGTGATCTGCCTGAGAAGGTTGCTTGCAATGTACTTAAAATGAAGAAAAATAAAATTGAGAAGAAACAATGGCAAAGAAAAATCTGTGAGGGAACTATGAAACTCCGGATTTGTATATTACATTTTCAGAGGCAAGTTTTCCTTTAGGTGGAAATAAGCCTCCCAGATGGAAGTTTTTTCCAAACATATATTGGATATTAGACATACTGGGTATAGATTAAACAGAGTCCTTGAGATAGAGCTGTTTCACCTCTCTGTGCTCAGAGGACATGCAGCATGAGCTTCAGCTTGCCTGCAAAGGACAGGGGGAACAAATGTCTCTTGTGGCTGGAAGAATAAAATTAACCTGCATGTGAAACTGGCTAGAGAAGAGACTCAATAATGTTTGTACCACAACACTATTTCTATGCTAGCCATTCATTTTCCTCTCCTTAATGAGGGCAGGTGTTAAAACATGGGGAATGAACAAGCATTTCACGATTAAAGGTGAGAGTAGGATGACAGTGTACAAGGGAAAAGCCTGTGGTATTGCTACTGGTAATGAGTCTCCAAGAGCTTGAGTCTGTTGTGTTTTCACTGGAGCTTTACTTTCTGAGGGAACTGTTAAATGCCATCTCTCTTGATTATATCTGTGGAAATGGATTTCTTTTCATGCTCATCTTCATATTAAATCTTATAAACTAAGGAGTGCCAAAGTACAAAACTACAGATTTCATGAAGGTGGAAGTACATAAGGGCTTCTTGCCATTCAGTCTTCTTGTACAGTTCCAGGTGTATTTGTGTAGCTAACAATAAGACAATCATAGAAAAATTTGGAAAAGTGATATGACTGAAGGGATAATCCGGAAAAAATCTGAGCAAGGACCGAGAAGCACAATATGATCTAATGTTCTTCAAGGTGTTGCAGTCCTTCATTTAGCATTGACATTCACTACCTCAGCACGAATTGGCAGTAGAAGCTTTGCTTTCTAGCCAGATGCATTGTGGTCCATGATATTTTCCTTGTGACACAACTTGTTATGAACAAAGGAGATGGAAGATTAAAGCAACAACCATAGTCATATCAAAGAATTGCTCCCTCAGACTACAGGCTGATAGTTACTGTGCTGTTACACTTCCTATAAAATGTAACAGGACGCTTTAAATCTCAGAGTACAATTTCTGTAAACACGGTTGTTGGAAAAAAAGAACACAAAAGGCTATCATAATATGAAATACTGTCAAAATGGGGGAGAGTTGATTCAGATACCAAGTTCATTCATTTCAGCACAGATGTAACCTACTCTCATCAGCACTCAGGCATTTATTCCCCTTACTTTAGGGTTTCTAGAAGACATGTGTAGAAGAGCAGTAAACCAGCCTGCTGTTTGGAAATGGTACTCAGATAAATCCACATGCCACTACAGTGCTTTTAAAAAAGGTGACAGTGCCATAACAAGAATGTTAAAACGTCAAAATGCTTCTTTAAAATTAACCATGTAGTTGCACATTGGCTACACAGAATCAAGCATATTTCTCAGCTGACATTTTGTTTAAGCCCTTTTCCAGTCTGTGAGATCCGGTAGTAGGCATAGAAAAAATATTTACTGCGTTCTGTGGTGCACTACATATAGACAACCCCATCTCTATGTGTCCATTTCAATAAAACAGGAACATTGCTGAAGTTCTTTATTTACTGATCAAGCAAAACTACCAAGGACAAAAGAAAACCAAGCCATTCCCAGATAAAGTAGTAGCCTGAAATCTCTGACATGCAGTGGTAAAGCAAGACTAGCTTCTAAAGAAATTCAATTTTAATTTTACTTTTTTTAGTTAGGATGGTGTACTTAGGAAAAAAAAACCCAGCAATTCCCTTCTGTACCTGATGGCTGGACTGAAATGCATATTTTAATTCTTTTTGTAGATGTTCAGAAGTATTGGCAGGGATTCAAAATATCCACAACTGAGCAGAAATGTTACCATAGATGAAGGCCTAATTTTGGCCCATGTAAAATGATGGCATAATGGATATAGGAAACATCTGTAATTCCTTTCAAAAAGTTGAAATAGCAAGAAATCCTGCCTTGGTTTCCCTGCATCACTGTGCAATAGTGTTTATCATAATGTTCAGCCTGAGCAAACTTACTGTTTCACATTCAAGCATACAGCATTTATCATTTAAAGACAAAATGCAATCATTTCATGTGCCACTTCAATGGTCATTGTTTCCTCCTCATTGGACTTTCAAACAAAATCCAAAAGGAAGCTCAGAGAGGTACAAGCAGAGAGGGAAAGCAACTGATGTGCTCCCCATGAAGGAGGAACAGAGCAGCAAGTTCAGCTCCAGCGTGAGCTGGAATGCAGGGCAGGGTGTCCCTCCCTTCCCTGCGCTTTCCCAGCCAGTGGCTGCCATAAACAGATCTGCAATATTGTCGCGTTGCAAGAACACTAATCATGCCTCACATTTGGGTGATGGCACAAACAGCGTAAATGTCTGTTATGGCCACAATAACAGTTTCAGCGCAGGAGCCAAGACAAGGAAGAATAGGAACCGAAGAAAATAAGGCTGTTATACAGAGACCATTCTACTTAATAGATGAAGTTCTGACTCCAGGAAGCTGCTTTTCCTTTTGCAACAACCTAATCAAACCTTCACTGTCTCTTGTTGAAGTGTGTTTCTACAGCACCATTATTTCTTCTCTAGATCAACGATTTAATTGATTTATCTGGCTTTTTGATATGACTGCCATTTATTAAGCTAGTGAAGAGATATGGGAGCAGGCAGAACAATCAAAAAGAGGTGAGACAAAAGGAAGTATATAAAAAATAAATCATTTTAAGGAAAATGTCCATGGAATAATAAACTATTAAAAAATCCCTGTGTTATTATTTTTATATATACTATACAGTTTCACAGAGAATTGTAATGTATAATACAAGTAAAAATCACAAAGAGAAGCTGACTTTTTAGTGGGAATAAATGTTTTGGTAGAGCAAATTCTGGGACATTCTATTTGATTTCTTTGGAAATGGAAACTGAAAAAAAAAATACAGCCAACCATCTTGAAGTATACACTTGTTAAAGGTGCTAAGCAGACCACTTTTGTTGATTATTTTCAGTTTAACAGTGTACATCTTAGTGCTTTTTTTAGAATTTGAGATGCCATTACATATTACGAGTATAAAATCCCCAGACATATAACTACTTGCACTTGTGTAGTCAAGGAGAAATGCAAGTCAATAAAGTGAGCCTTCCTCTAATTTGTCAAAACAGAAATTACCCACTCCACCTGAGTTGCCACAAAACACCAGATTTCGAGAACAGACAACAGTTCATTTTACCACTACCTTGCTGACCATAATTTGAAGGGGTGGCCATATGTGCATATACATTTTTGCCTCTTTAGCATAAAAAACAAGGGAAACAATTTTTCTCTATCATTCCTGTACTTTCCTGTTCCCACACAAATAAACATAGTGAGTTTGCTCTGAAGTATCCCTTTGACTTGCTCTTCAGCTGAACACACACTGGTGTGGTAACCTGGCCATGCCTAAGCAAAACCACACAGGTGACAGCACACCCAGGTTGTTTGTTCAGCCTTTTCTTTGGAGAGGAGATCATAGCACAGGGAGGCAAATTTTGGCATCCTTTGTCATGCCAAGTGGTTCCTGGCCTTTCTCATCCTCCCCTGGATGCACAGGGGAGAAGTGGCACCATACAGAGGAGCAATGACTTAGGAGCAGCAGCAGCAGGAACTGCTCTGTGCTGAAACTTCCTGAAAAGTCCCAAGAAAGAAGGGAGAGGAGTGCTGTGGAACAAATGGTGCCTAACAGTAACACTTCCTTTCCTATACCACTCTTTTTCAGCCACTTCGGCTCTTCCATCTGGAGCAAGGTTTGCAAGCTGGATGTCCCAGTCTCCCTGCTCTCTGCTGAAGGGAGGTGGCCCTACAGAGCCTGTCCTGTCACCACACTTCCACCTAAATCCAGACTCCTCATTTATCTAATCCTAGCAAGACTTCCCATACCGCAGGTATGTATTTGGTCCTTGATGGATGGCTCTGCAGCCCAGTGCTGGATGGGTAGGTGCAAATGGATACACAGTTTTAGTAATGCGTCAATAAAAAACCCAATTAAGATCAAAATACCTTCCACAAAGTTAACATGAAAAGTGATGAGTTGAGTTAAATTACGCTGAGGAATAAATGGCAAATGCCTGTTTATCTCTTTAAGTGAAGCTTTCATGAATAATCCAGCATGCTTGCTAATGATAATGAAAGCGCCTGTGCTTTATATATTAGAATTACTTCTCCCTTAGCATTTGCAGGCTAAAAGCTTTGCCTATTGTTGCACACCAGGCCACAATGAAGAGCAGCTAAGCAAGGCTTGATTTTTGTGTTGACACTCTACTGCAGTTAGAGGCGAGTTCTGATTATTTGCTCTCCCACAAGCCCACAAAAAGGTCCTGCACACCTATGTCATGGAAAAAAATATATTTTATATTTCTCAACTAATGATTATCTTTCAACAACGCATATCTAAAAGCTAAAACCAGCCAAAAATCTGCAAAAAGCAACTCTACCAGTTACATCTATGACACTGGCCTGGTGGAGTCATTAAAGGAGAGCCCTGGCTTTCAATTCAAAATTCAGCTGATACATGTAGTGTCCCATTAATTTTAAAGTTTTCATCATGAAGGGTGAGGTCAAGTACAGAGCAGGTGGAAAACAATCAACTATTTTTATAGGAAACAATATACTGACAGGAATAACCCTGCTGAATTTCAAAAGGGAAAGCAGTGTGGAGATGGGAACAGGCTATAGGTTAGTCCGTTTATTAGGGCTTCTAGAATTTGTAGCTTACCCAAGAGACATTTTAGTTACAGGCTAATGAACTGGAAAAGATATTTGAAGAAAAAGGATATCCTAGTTGATATAGTTCACAAAGCATTAGTTAAGCTTCATGGGTCTGATGGACAACAAATTATTGTTGAAACAGCTCAAATCTAAAGAACATTTTTCTGTGTCATTTGTTTCAACTTGTTCTTCTTTGTCACCTAAAATCAAGAAAGCAGCTCTGCAGCATGCATTTATGGGCCACATCAGTGACAAGTTTACTCTCCTACCGTCTCCCTTGTACTTCTTTCCTGTCTGAAATCAAATGGGCAGGGACTGCCTCTCTCGAACAATGGCAGATTTAAGCTGCAACAGCCTTCTGTTCACTAATTTAAGACCATTTCATATTGCTCTGGCAGCATAGAAGAGCTTTAAAAGGATGTAGAAGGGTAACTTACACTAGTTACCTGTTATATTGCCAGTGATGTATGTTCAGAGTAACCAACAATCCAGACGGAAATGTTCACAGTTACAATTTTATTGCATGCACAGTATTGCTACAGATATATAACTTGTGATATTTGGTCCTGTTGCCAAGATCATAGGAAGATTTACTAATTACAGCATGATCTGTATAGCATTCCCTGAGCTGTGAGACAGGGAACCTGCAAATATAGCATGGCCTGCAACTAGAAATTGCTTTGCCCTGTCACAGACCATCACAGAATCTTAGACTGGTCTGGGTTGGAAGGGACCTTAGTGATCATTTAGTTCCTGCTGTGGGCAGGGACGCTGTCCACTAGACCAGGTTACTCAAAGCTCCATCCAACCTGGCCTTGAACTCTTCCAAGGATGGGGCATCCACAACTTCTCTGGGCAACCTGTCCCAGTGACTCACCACCCTCTGAGTAAAACATTTCTCCTTAATCTAATCTCATCTCCTTGGGTTTAAAATTGGTCCCCCTTGTCCTGTCACTACCTGCCCATGTAAAAAGTCATTCTCCCTCTTTCTTATAGGCTGCTTCAAATATTGAAATAATGTTGCAGAGGAACATAAGCAAACCACACTGGAGTGTAAAAAAGATCCAGATAACATAGTATTCTGTTTCCACCTATGGTCAAATGCAGATGCCTGAGGAACATGGTCCTCCTCTGAGTCTCTCCTACCATTCAACCTTTGGCATCTCAGGGAATTCCTGAAACAGAGGTAATTTCTGGCCACTGAGCATTCCTTCACAGATTTTCCTTACATAAGTTCATGCAATCTTCACCCAAAGCCCGTAAACCATCAGTATATACAAGGGAGTTTCTCGGGTTGTTACCACACCCTTTATTTCAAATTTAGATTCTGTTAGCTCTATTTCATGTCTTTTTGTTCTTCTAGTGGATGAAGCTGTGAACGATCAATCATTATGCTCTCTGTCATGTCACTCACTGGTCTACATCCCTCAGGCATTTCTCTTTTCAGTCTGAAGGATTCCCGTCTGTTTAATCCTGCCTTCAACTGAAGTTGTCCAATAACTTTGACATGCCTGTTGCCATTTTCTGAACCTTTCTACTTCTTCTAGATCCTTTAAAATGCAAGGACCAGAACAGTATGCAGTATTCAGAGGTGGGAAATTAGTCTCTATTGTGTTCTCTGCTCATTTCCTCACAATTTCTAAGGCTTTGTCCAGCTACTAGTGGATTCATTCAGTCTGAATGGAAAACAGCCTCAGTTTAAGATCTAATTTCTGGAAAACTTTTTTTGACTGCAGTTGGGCACTGACCAGAAATTTTCACAAAACTGTCTATATTACAAACTTGTAATATTATTCTTTAGTACCACGAGTAAATAAGAGTTTGTATAAACTTAGGAGTATCTTTTCCTTTCACACTTGAGTTACATTAAATTTCAGCTGCCATTGTGTTATTATTAAGATCATGGGATCCTTCACCAATATTTCTTTCTTTCTTACATCAGTTAGTGTTATCTGCAAAGTTTTTTATATCACGGCTCATCAACTTTCCCAGATTGTTTATGGATATACTGCACAGCATAGATCCTAGCACCGATCCTGCAGAACTCTCCACTGTCTCTCTCCACTACCAAATACATTTATTCCCATCACAGAATCACAGAATGGGTCAGGTTGGGACACAGTGGGTGGTCCCACCTCCCTGCTCAAGCAGGGTCATCCCAGAGCACATGGCACAGGATTGCATCCAGACAGTTCTGGAATATTCCAGTGAGGAAGACTCCACATGCTCCCTGGGCAGCCTGTTCCAGCAGTTGCTTACTGCACAGTAAAGAAGTTCTTCCTCATGTTCAGGTGGAACTTCCTGTGCATCAGTTTCTGCCTGTTGCCTCTTGTCCTACTGCTAGGTGCGACTGAGAAGAGCCTGGTCCACTGCATAGACACCCTCCCTGCAGATTCTTATGTCTTCTGATAATGATCATTTAATATTTTTTTATCCATGCAAAGATCCTTCTCCTCATGCCATTGTTGCAAGGTTTCATTATGAGACTTTATACCTAACCCAAAATCATCTGGAAATCCAGGTGGACTACATTGACTCAATCACTGTAAACTGAATATTTAGACAACCCTACAAGGCTTGTGAGACACAGTTTCTCCTTACGAGAGGGATTTCACTCTTCACCAGGGTGCTATATTTCTCCAACATTTCTCTTTTAGATCCTCACTAGTCACTAGTTCCTCAAAGCTAATCTAGAAGGCTTTAACTTTTCCTATTATAAATACAATGGGATGGCAATGTTTGAAACACTGCACTTTTATTGCCTACTTGTTTTGTAAGTCTGCTCTGCTGTAATGGTAGGTTATTTGGACATGCCCACGGGACTGGGACACTATGAATATCCTGTCATAACAGTTGTCTATTGAACACTTTAAACTGGGTTCAGCACCACGGAAGGAAAGGTGGTCTCAGCCACTTGAGTTGGTATAACAAGGAGTAAATGAAGTCTTGCCTCATTATAACAGAAGCTGAGCGCTCTTTATACATTTTCCCCAGATTATAATTTTTATTGCTTTGGACAACTACTAATGGATTCATTCAATCTGAATGAAAAACAGCCTCAGTTTAAGATGTACTGAATTTACTCCTGATGTTTTATCTCCTGCAGTGCTGATACATGGCCTTACTCATTTGAATCCAATCCCATCACATCCATGCCGGTTCCACTCCTCTCTGCTCCAACGCTTAAACCAGTACGTGCTGCAAGCCTGACTCTGTTCCGATGTCTACAGTCTCCTCATTCCAGGCTGCTTTGTTTGTATTACAACCTCTCCCTGCACAGACCCAATGTTTGTAAATTCCCACACCAAACAGAACCTGGAAATGACTATTCTCATTTTTTTACCAGGTTTATTTCCTTCCTTTTTAATTTCTCAGTGACAGATATCTCTATAATTAAGAAAACAGCTTTCTCTCAGAAACAGGCAAATGGTATTCCTTTGAATTCTCTGACTAGATCTAAGGACTTACAAAGAATCTGCTCACACCCTTCAAATGAATGAATAATACTGTGCAGACATGGAAAGCTATTGCTTTATGCACCACCTCAAGCTATCTCCACAATTTTCTTGCTATCTCCTCATTAATCAATAATAGGCTTTGTGAAAGTTCAGGAATGCATTTGGAGAAGGGAAGCTGCTTACAGAGAGGACCAGGAAAGCTAGTAAGATCAAATGTCCTTTACCTTCCCTGTGGTGCTCCTTGGAGTCTAGAAAACCCTTTCTTAGAGGGTTCCAAGGCCAGCTGTGTAACCAGGCACTTGAACAGGGATCCCCAGGGTGATGGGAAGCCTCCACTGCTACTTTTGAATGAGAACACAACCTCAGTCATTTGCTTTTTAGGTTAATGATGTAAATTATTTTCCTGAATTTTAAAACTTGGAAAACATATAAAAACAATGCAAAGAAGCAGCCTGGAGATTTCCTTCCCATAAGAGTTTCTTTTTTCATTCTGCCTTGGAAAGGAGTGATATGGCCCAAGGATATCAGGGGAGGGAAGGACTTCAAAAAGCTCTTGTCAGTGGCCTAGCTCAGTTCCCACTGAAAGAAGTGAGTCTGCTGAGTCTACTGAAATCAGCCAGCTGATGAGCCCTTTTAAAAACACATCTTTGTCTCAGACAGACAGTGGTGGAGCCAGGCATAAAATTTCTGAAATTTACTTTGCCTAGAGGGAAGTCAGCAAGCCCTGTCTCTGAAATTGCATTGAGGGACAGCTCTCTTCTTGTTACAATATCCTGATTAGAATTCAGTGTAAAGATTAGTGATAGCAGCATGGCTGGACATTTTTAGGCCACAAATATGCTCTTACATAATCAGATTATTTAATCTTTTTCATAAAGATGCATTTCTTTATCATAAGAAGATACAGAGTTTGTTTGTCACAAGAAGTAATTGTTATAATTTATTAATAGAACTCTGGCTTTTTTATTGAGAGTCAAGATTTTTATGATTCCTGAGCCAGTGACGCCCTGTAATTATATCTGTAGCTTTTGGCTCCTGTTGATACAGTGCTACTGTATTAGAAGGATTACTTTTATATATTGGTGAGCCAAAGAAGATTTTTCTTTCATGAATACTGAACTTCTGAGAGGCTTTTTGAATTAATAACAGTGGAATTAATGTTTTGAAGGCATTTTTATTAAAATGGTGATCTTGGTGGACACTATGCAGCAAGGCTGGTTGAAAAGTAAGATGTTTGTTGGAGAGGAAAACCATAGGTTTTTACATTCGTTTTAATTACAAGTCCAGAAAAAAAAAGTCAAAAAGCTCCCAGTTTTTCATGAACCAACATACTGTAAAATAGTTGGAGGTGGTATGGCTCCAATTTTTTTCTAAAGATGCAAAAGGGGCACTTCCATGCAGAAGACAGAGCCAGCCCCACCCAAGCAGTTCAGATGCTCTCAGGCTCTGTACACAGAAAACCAAACACAGGCAGCAGATGAAAAGGCAAGAGTGCGCAGCAGAGCAAAAACAGGGACCTGGGCTTGCTCTCAGGCCTGTGCCTTGATCAAAGGACTATTCACCCACCTTCGATTTGCTTTCAAGTCATCTGGCTTGGATTTTCTGTCCGACTTCAATTTTATCCAGAGGTCCCATCATTTTTAACTGCTGTTCTATCAGAAACTTATTTCCCTAGAGTTTCTTCTGGTTTATTTTTCCTAGATCACTAGAAAGTGCTGTTCACCTTCTGAGGTGAATTCTGAAGACTTATAAAATTGTCCAGATTCCCTTAAATATTTGAGTCTTCCCACACAGGAGATGATCAGAGAACTTCTAATGGGGGTCTAAACCACAGGGGAGCCGATGCCTTGAGACAGTGCTATGGACACATCAGGCACTTTCAATGTAGAGAAAGCTTTAACAATGGAGCGCACTATGCAATAAATATTCTGTTCATTTTTCCTTTAAAATTTTGCTACCATTTGCAGTCCAAGTGCTTAATAATGGTTTTAATCAGGTGCAAAAATGCTTCTCAAGGTCAATATTCTTGATTATGGTAAACTCACAGATATTTGTCCTTCTATAAATATTACTACTGTTCAATTGTTTTTTGAGCTTTTTTGATTCTATTTGTCACATAGAGTGTGCATTCTTGGGCAAAAGAGATTTCCCTAGGGGCAGGATAACAGTTAAATGAAATGTAAATGCAGGGATGGCATTAAGATATCATACAGTACAATACTATAAATATTTTAAGTCCCTCTACATTCTGTGTTATGATGCACGTGAAACTGACCCAAATTTACACTGTTCTGGTGCAGAATTATGTGATGCAAGTGCTTTACAAATAGCATGAAGTTCCAATATGTGCATATCACCCAGAGAGAGAATGTTATTTCAGGATAATATTTCCAAACCAAATGGCAGTTGTGTACATTTCCTCCGCATCCTCCAAGTCCAGAAATAAGAAAACTCTTGACACTTACTAGTTTTGATCTCTAATGGTGCATTCTTGGCCATAGATTTTACCCCAACTTAACAGATAATATTAGGACTTTTGTTCGAAAATAATGGGGAAATAAAGTTATTGTTGCAACCAGAGCTAGCCAGGTTAAAAATCTAATTTAAAAAATATTAGAAAGGATACCCAAGTAAGAGAATAGTGTCTAAAAGTTCATTTTCTTGGTTGGTTACACTTTAAAATACACAGACAATGCCCCAGATCTGCTGGACCTAGGGCCTGTATCTTCATTCATGCCTAGCAAGGACAATCAGCAAAACACACTTTCTACAGTTACTGAAGGGGGATGCTAGCTTCTGCTCCTCCATCTCACAGCTGTTCTTCTCACCTGGGCTTATGCTCAGAAAAAAAACCCCAGAATACAACCTTCTGTTGTAAGAAACAACTCTATGCACCATATACTGCACAACAAATGTTCAAATATCCATGACATTGACATGTATTATTTAGTGCTTTCTTTTTTCCTGATTAAATTTTCATCTCTAAGACCTTGATTTCATTTTGTTGGATTCATGTTTTTCAAAACCTGCTGTTGTTTTACACAAAGCTACAGATAAGTCCTTTTAAAAATCCAGAACATATATAATCTGAAACAGTCCACTTCTCATGCTAAGGGCTCTTTTACAACTACTTAGCCTCTTGTCCTGATTTACATAAAAGGTTTATATGCCACTATCTAATTTCATGGCAATTTATTTTTTCTTCTATATAGAAGTAAAGTAGCAATCTTTTTTTTTTCCTTTAAATTGAATAACAAATCCGTGGTTTTTGTAGCACAAAGTGAATATCTATCTGATTGAAAAGGCTCAAAATGATTCCTTAGGAAGTTCTGTATACCTCTTTTTTTATTATTTTTTCTTTTTTTTAAAGAAATGTCCCTTTTCTACAAAACGGTTCCTCCAGATTAAAGCAGTATTGCTGAAGTGGTTTTGGACATTGATTTACAATAATGCTGCATATTGTTTGAAAGAAGGAGGTTGGGAGAGCAATAGTCAGAGCAAAACTGCTATGGCTTTTATAAAGTCAATAGCATGATGCAAACAGCCCTGTGCTACAGAAGAGCTCAAGCTCCTAATGGGAAACCCCGCAGCCTTCAATCTTGTGTCTCACTGTACCTGCTGTTGGAACTTCTGTCTCCAGACAATGACCATGGAGGTGCTTTAGGCCAGCACTCCTTACCTTGCAGCCGACTCTCGATGAGCACGCAGGGCCAGCAGCTGCCAAGGCCGAAGCACAGGAAGCCAATCCCTCCCAGTCATCTGTCCCCAGTCTGGGCAGCTGAGCCTGGGGAGAAAGGATAGTGGGAAGGTGGTGCTCTGCATAGGATTTTCCACCCTCCCCTTTCAACACAATCTCCCACTTCACTTACAATCCCCACACCTCATTATGGCCAGAAATAGTAAATCTAAATCTGTTCATTGTACAAGTAGACCTTAAACCAGTTCGTTCCTCCTCCTCACAGAAATCTGATACCACAGAATGCACTGAGGAAAGTTGGAGACCTGTGGCACCAACTTCCCTTCCCTATCCACCCCTGGCTCCCTCTTGGCTTTTGCACATGGCAGCACTGACTACCACTTTGGTACTCTCCAGGGTCCTCATCACACCAACAGAATATAAATGACTACAGAGAGGAATTTAGGTGGCAGAAAGGATTTCCACCAAAGAGGGAACAGAGAGAGGAGATATTTTGATGGCTCTCTCTTATGCCTTCACACAGAACCTGGGGACAGTCAGCAGCCGAGGAGAAGCAAGTCCAGGGTCTTTGTCCAGCAGCTACCTCTATCTTTAACTTCCCATCTCCTTCTCTGTGCTTCTGTTTATGAAATTGTAATGATAGTAGTAAAACAAATGCAAATAAATAATGGATGGATGAATACATCTTGGGATGAATAAATTATGGGCATCATGCTGATTTTCAGGAGTAAGAGTTATTGCAGTTCATGCTTGAGAGGGGCTGTCATGGGGGTGTCTCCTGGACCTGCCAGCACTTGCACTGTGGTGTTGCAGGGAGTGGCCTCCATGGGCAGGGACAGGGACAGGGACAGAAACAGGAGTTTGCTGCTGGGGGCAGGGTGGTGGGGGAGGCAGTTTCCTCCAGCTAGAGCCCTTGTGGGAGCTAGCACTACAGAATGGAAGAAAATACACATTTCAAAGGAAAAAAAAAACCAAAAAACAAAAGACACAGTGGTCCAGATCAGTCCAAAGCACCCCTCCACTTGCTGCTGGCATACAGACAGAGCTGAGCAAGGCATCTGAAACCAGTGACTTCTCAGCAGCCCTTCTCCCAGCCACATGCCCAGCCTCACAAATGGATCACTTCACTTTCCTTTTTTCCCTACGGGGTTTTCCATCTCTTTCCTTGTAGCTGAAGGAGAAAAATTAAGATTTTCTGCTGGTATAAAGTTTCCATGGACTCCAGTTTTTCCCCAGCAGAGGATCAGATATTAACCCAGCAATACCAAATAATAGGATCAGATTTATTCCCCATTCAGAGATGGCAGAAACAATTGCAGGGTTTCTGGTAAGGGAGTTGAATGAAGCCCAAGCCTCAAAATGCTCTGGACTGTCTTTTTTTTTTTTTTTTTGCTTCATAATAGGAATGAGTCTGAACCAATTCCTGATTTCTCTTAATTGGGCTCTGGCACTGTTAAGCCAAAAATCCCTTGCTGCATCCAGTGTTTTGGGAAATTAAATTTAAGCACCTGAGACAAAGGGAAGAACTATTATAATTGTTATATTTTAGCTATGTCCTTAATTTAGTTGCACCTGAGCAACAGAAATTTCTCAATGTGCATAATTTCGTGCAGATAAAGCTGAGGTTTGTCTCAGAATGCCCCATCATATGTTTCCCACACTAGTTTCAGTGCTTAGAGAAGACATTGCTGTCACACCTTGGGTCCTACTTCATCTCCTCCCTCCACATGTTTTATACCAAGTGACAAGATACTAAGCAAGAATTAATGGAGCAGACACTGAACTATTGTGGTCTCAGTACCTTGTCCATGCCCCTATGACGTCCGTGTGTATCCACAACTTTTAGTTCAAAGCCATTTCTACAACAGCTTCAAATTCAAATCAGAAAAGGGAGTATTAGCTTTCTCACTCCTTAACAAAAGTCTCTGTTCTCTATTGTATCTTATGAGCTTTGACATTCAGCTCAAAGAGATTTACCTCTTACCTGCTTGTAAACTCTCCAGTGAAGTAAGGAAGTAATTTTCTCTCGAGAAACCTGATGGACTTTAAACTGCTCAGTGCATCCCAAGACACTTGTTTAGTTTCTTCTGGTAGCTTCATTGACAAAAAGATGACAAATTTCAAGAAGTCAAAAAGTGTTTTGTATTTGCTTTCCTTTTGGTGACAATTAAGGATTCAACATCACTTTGCCCTTTTAGCTTTAAGTCTTCAAAGCTCATATCTTTCGGGTCATAGAAACTCTCAACAAAATTATCTTTTAAAAGCTCTGTCTTTAAGGTTTAAAATTCTCTCAATGAAGATTCACAGTGAATGTGACTTCCCTGAGTCTTGCATGTGTTAATGAGAAAATAACATTTGTAAAAATATACTTGTAAAAATATACTAATACTACTACTACTTATAGTAATAATAGTAATAATAATAATAATAATAATAATAGTAGAAAAGGAATCTTTACCAGATGCTCTGTAGTATCTTCAATAGTTTAAAAATATCTAGATAGGTTACCTTTTGCTGGAGAAATATCTGATAGCCAGACAAGCTCCAAGCTAGTCTCCAATACAGTTCTGGTTACTTCCATTGAATGGCATCATGGATAATGGAGCACACCATTTTCTAGTTTCTAGGTTCTTAAATCCAGTAACACTGCATAAGGGTAGACACATAAAAACACATAGGCCTGAGCATTAGAGCTTTGTTTCAAAATTATTTGTGTTTCCAAATATGTAACTTAGTGGTCTGAGACAAATACTACTTAAATTTCTTATTAAGAAACTCATATTTCTACTAAAAACCTTAATACAAAATGTATTTCTACGTATGATTGCTCTTAATTTTGTGACCTGAAACATCTGCAATGTTAGATTTAAAATACAGGGGGAGTTTTCCTGGGCAGAGCAGATGATTCAAGGACTGATCAGAGAAACAGCAGGTTTTAACATAGTAATGGCTGACCTGCTTCATAACACCAAAAAAAAAAAAAAAAAAGAAAAAATTGAAATCGATCCTGAATATTTCAAATTTTTCTGGTTTTACTTGGATGGTTTAGACAGAAGGCAAGAATGAAACAAAAACGTAACAAGAACAAAACATCCCAAATCTGATGTACTGTTACGCCAATAAAGATTTTAGGAAAAAGAACACTGCTCATTTCCTTATTTGGGTCACATGTTACTGGGTATCTGTTATTCAATGTCAAACACTACCTGGTCTAAAGTGTTTCATCTGTTTCATTCAAACTGGAACATCCTATTTACTTGTACATCATTCAGTCTGCGTTCCCTTTCTGAGCAATCTAGAATGTAAGGCACAAATACGGGGGTTTACCCATGTTTGCTGCAGCTTCTGGAGTCTGAAGAAGAGAAGCGAAGCAGCCTGTTTTCTTTGAACAAAAGCTGATTTATGCTGGTAGCTGACACATGAGCATTGCTTAATGGTGCATCAAAATCTTTTCAAAACAGATGCAAGATTGGCAGCCAAGTGTGTGAGTGATTTTGGGTTGGGGTACAGGCAGGTGACCAAAACTATTCATTGTCTGACACTTACCTTCTGCCTCACTCATATATTGATTTCTGCCTGAGCTACTTCTAGACAAAAGCAGCTGCAATGTGTGCATTTGCACCCCACATTGTGGAGGCTGGCTTCACTTCTTGTCAGATTTTCTAGAGACCACTCAGCCTGGGTATGCATTTTAGTTAAAGCAGCCATTAACGCAGACGGACAACGAGCTTAGAATGGTATCTGGCACAGTGGAAAGCAGACTCTGTGATAAATACATCCAGCACTTTAGACACTTTAGATTCCTCTGGGACAGCTGCAACATCTTTGAGTGATCGGTGCATCATCAAGCTGCGGATCGTAGGTTAATTGGAAAGTCTGCTAATGCAATAATCGTACCAGGGCTATGAAGAACAGCACTTTGCACCATTTTACTTCAGATGCCCCGACCCTTACTTGCACAAAGAAAACCCATTGGTATCTAGAAGCTGAAACAAAGTATCATACTTGTCGTCTATTCTGACATCCACAAGGAATTGTTTCCAAAATTGGTTACAGATTTTATGAGTCCTTTATTTTTTATTCAGATTAATTAAACAGATCAAAACCCCATCAAATTAAGTGAGAATTAAACATGAGTTTCTCCTCAGCAAAGAAGGAAAAGACAATAGAACTGAGCTCAATGGTAATTCAAATCACAGGTAAAAACTAAGATGTTTTCCTTAGGGGATTTTCTTTATGTATCAAGCAGCCAAATGGTTTAACAAGTTCTGACGTGTGTGTTAGTGCCAGATACCTGCACAGCTGGCATGCTTGCAAACAAGCAGGTGCTTTTCTTCTACTGGGTTCAGTTTATAAGAAAAGGAAAAAGCTTACTTTCAGGCTTGAGCTTTTGAGGTGCAAAGGACCCACAAATGACAATGACCTCTTTGTAGGAGGGGTTCTACACTTCTCTGTGGTGAGTGGCTTTCCTCTCACTGGAGCTCAGCTGCTGTAAGAGAGCACAGGTTCCCCAAGCCAGCACAGCACAGCAGGGCTGAATGCTGTTTTCTAGCCAGTCAGGAGCCACAGGGTTTGTTCTGCCCATTCTGACAATAATTATCAGAAACTAAGTGTAAATGCAATGAAATTTGAAAGGTGTTTAAAAAAAAAAAAAGAAAAAAGAGTGTATAATTGTGTTTGATTCAGAAATAAGTCTTTATTTAGACCCACCTTTACTGCAAAAGTGATTACCTGAGCATGAAGCAGCTAATTTTCTGGGCTCTGAATATTACAGAGACTGGAAAATGCACAGCATATTGAAAAATATTAAATTTCAAGACCATACAATAGTAATCCTCTTTCCATTTTAATGTTAAAAAGAGTGGTTGAAGGCAAGGAGCACACATCATAGTACCTACCAGACTCTTACTGTAGACTCTCAGGCTATAACTTGAAGTTGTGAATTCTTAAATGTCTTCCGTGAAGGACAAAAAAACCTGAATGTCTGAATGTATCAAATACCTTCCTCTGTAGGAAAGAGAGATTTATCTGAAGAAGATAGTCATGTCAAATGTGACTGATAACACATCAAAGAAGCATGGCACACTGGCCAAAAGCAGTGAAAATCAAAGCTCCCTCCCTGACAGTGGTGTGCAATGATCTACTCTCTACTCTCATTCCTACACAGTAAACCAGCATTCTGCTTAGCAAGAAGTTTTGGAATTCTGTAACAAATCCTCTGTACAATGTAAAGCAATGTCCCTTTCACAGTAATGCTTCCTTCTTGCAGTTATTATTCTACAACCTGAAAGTGTTTTCAGTAAGGGTAGCTCAAATGCCTCTGGCCATAGAGATTGCAAGGGAAGGAGCAGAAACCGAGTACAGAGGCTTCTTTTCCACAGCTGTGTTCACTAAAATGACAGTGCTGGATATACCAAGACAGCCTACATATCCCAGCCTTGATTTTTATTCCCACTGGTTTGGTGTGTACAAGGACTGATCAGAAGAAAGCCTTAGGTGGGAGGTTGGTGCAGGGCTTTATTTCTAACAGCTTTTGCAAAACCAGGCAGTTCCTCACAAGTGCTTGGTGAGAACAGGGGGTCCAAACCCACTGCAGGCAGCAGAGAGGCCCTGGTAAGGTCCTTCTAAACTATGCACAATGTATGGGGAAAGCTCAGTCCTTCCCTCTGACTCCTGAAGTTGTGCATATGGAAAAGAACCAGGTTTTAATTGTCATCTATCACAGCTGTCAAAACATCTGGCCAATTAAGTCTAGGATCCCTACTGTGCATCATAGAAGGAATTTTATGTTTCTCTTTCTTATTCAAGTGTCTAAAAATACAATGCAGGCTCTGGCCTGCTCCATGCCCTTTGGGCTCCTCAAAGAACAGACACTGAAAAATGGACCAACTTCTCTGGAGCAGGGTCTCACCACAGGCAGCTTGCAGCAGGCATAGAGGTCCTGTAGATCACCTACAGCACAACATCTGTACCTAAGGCAGGGAAAACAGGATGGGGCTGTGCTGCACACCAGGAAAACCTCACTGGCATCAAATATGAGCAGAACTATTTCTGGTTTATACCTGAAACCAGTGCTGCATCCTGTGGGCAGAAAGAAAGATGGCCAGTCAGAGAAACTACTGCTGCCTAGTCTCCTAGATTCATTTTGTTATGTCATTGGTTTGGTAATTATATAAAAGCGTAAACATGATCATAATTATGATAGTTATTGATTTACAATAACTGTATTTTATTATCATTGTATTGATTTTTTTTGTTTTCACTGTAGAAAGAGTGCATTTCTGTAAATGTCTTTGTTAATTTTTGTGTTGAGGGCTTTTTAAAAAGTGATAAAGCCATTCAAGTACGGTTTCTATTTATAGTTTTAACTGTCTTCTATCTAAGGTAATAAATTAATAAGGATTTTGAGTGGGAAAATATATTATATATATTTATATATATATATATATATTCAAATATAAATCATTTCAGCAACCATATAACTCTATTCTTATTTTTCACTACTCTACTGGTAAAAATAAAGTTGAAAATTTATTACAAGAACCATATGAAAGCAATAAAATAAAGTGAAATGATCATAAAACCAATCACATATTTTATAGAAAATAGGAGTATAAAATCACTTTGTGTGAGGCTTCTTTACCAGCAAGCAATTTATCATTTAAGAAAAGACAACATTCTGCTGTGTTTAAGCATCTACTGTGTTCAACTTCTTGCGACCCATACGGGAATGGGAATAGGTTTTATTATTTTCAATTCAAAAAGCTTTACTCATCACTGGTCATGCCAGCACAATCTTTTAGTGCCAGTCGTAGAGTAATTTGTTGGTTCTGGTAAGTTTGCAAGAGTTCTCTTTCCTTTTGCATTCTGCAGTTCCAGGCTTTTTTGCATACACCTTCCTTAGCTGAAAAATTCTCAATTTCTTAATACTCTAGGATTACTTTGTTGGCCAAACTTTTGGGATGTGCTCAAACTTAATGCATAAACCCCACAATTTAGGAAAGTAAAAACAAATTTAATGCTACACTGCTTTGGAGAGACTTTCAATTTATTCAACTGAGATAATATTTCAGATGTTTTCCCTTAAGAAGCAACTTGGAGTTCACACTCTTTACAAAACTATGTGTGACCTAGGCTCCTTTTATTCACCTTTTATAGTCCTTGATACATAGCATCAGTTGATGTACATTACAGGGAAGATCTATGAGCATCTCTGGGCAGTAAATTCAAATTACATCAGCTAGGTTATTCCAGTTTATTTCCCCTGTTTTATTACAGGACACTAAACAATGCAGACATTCTTACCTAGCACCCCCATGCTTTATCCTGTAACTCCATCCTAAAAATATGTTTGTTAAACAAAGTGGAATTCTTCTGTAGGCATGTGCATAAGCTCTGTGAGACACAGCATTGCATCTTCAGGGGACACTACACCCTTCTGAGCCATTTTTATGTCATATCGTCAAAGGGAATCTTTTCTGTCCAAGCTCTGCTCTTGTAATAGCATGTGTTGTTATTTTAAAAATGCATATAACTATTCATGCTGGCAGGCTAATGAAGTGCAGAGCTGAAACCGCCTCGAATTTGTTACTTTTACAGTATTTAGAGGACTACAATTCTGTTTATTACTAAGCTAATTGTACATTATTCCCTCCAGATAGAGAACAGCTTAGTAATAAACAGTACTGCAGACCACCCATTGTACGATTCCTTTTTAAAGTTGCAGTCTGTGACAAAATAGAAGGAAGGACTTGTCACTCTTAACTTGAATGCAGTACTCTCAGACTGCTGCAGAACAGCTCCTGGGATGGGGTAGGAGAAGTGAGCTCAGGAGGAAGTAAAGCCAAAGGAACCAAAGGTGCAAAACCTTTCATTTCTAATCAAAAATAAGTAACTGTTGTTCACATGAAAGCATACTGGTTTAAGGATATGAATATCAGTCCCAAGAAAATTGTAAAAATATCAGGCTGCAGCATACCTTCTCTGAAGCTCAACATTTACAGAATGTGTTTTCTCCCTTCGCTAATTTTCTTAGCTCTTGGCTGTCTTCCCAGGCAGTAGTTTCTCAGGCTGGTGTGTTGTGATCTAAATGCTAGGCTGGGTTATAAGCTAACTTGAAATGCAAAGTAAAAACCAGTGCTTTAAAGTCAGCCTTTCCTACCTATTAAATGTACTGCTTCTCCTAAACAATCTGTGAATTTGCTCACAGCAGTCACCCTGTTTCCCTGTGCAATTACTCCACTAGTGTTCTAACAGACCTGTGTGCAGTACTGAGATCCTTCATTCCTCACCAAACTCCCTGTTGGCATCTCTGGAAATTTTACTTCACTAAGGACTGTTGGTTCAAAACCTTCACAGTCAGTTTTTTCTCTTTCCCAAACCATCATGTCTGATAACCTGAATACAATTTCTTCCAGACTGTCTCAGGAGAGTTTAAGCAAGTGCCTGCTTGTCTTTGTCTTTTTGTCTTTTTGTCTTTTTGTCTTTTTGTCTTTTTGTCTTTTTGTCTTTTTGTCTTTTTTTTTTCCATAGAAATAGCCATAATAAAATACCACAGTAAATCTGGACTTATTCCACTGCCTTTGAAGGAGCTAATCTGCATTTACCCCTGTATTATTGAGCTGAAATCCAGCTCAGTGGGACTACTTGTGTGCAAAATTTGGTCCTTGAAAAATTTCATAAAATTATTTAACAGCTACCACATAAAAAAGAATGAAAATATAATCCTGAGCTGAAATCTAAGCAATTGATGATATTTTTTGCATCATGCTGTAGAGTAGGAAAATAATTCCACGGTAGTTGCTGGATCACCTCTCAAAATTATAGTTTAAGTTTTGGTTTCCCACACTAATCAAGCCGTATTAGCATTAACGACTGCTGGTCTTTCCCCTCTTCCCTTTCCCCCAGGTCTGGTATATTGATGGAGCAAAAAGAAATAATGAATTGGACTGTCTGGTATAAACAAACCAAACAACAGTTGCCTCTGCAAAGATTTGAAAGGGACATTGCCTCATCTTCCTCAGCAGAGTGAGCAGAGCTCCAAAAACAGATCAAAGGATTTGGCGGAAGGTTCAAAGGGAAAAGACGATGATTTTCTCCATTTAGATATTTACCTTTTAATCCTTTCTTCTTTCTTTGTACTGCAATCTCTCTTTTCTCCCTATCATGAGTTTGTTCTGAAAAAATGCCCTTCTGTTGAGGTCTTAACTGAAGGACAAAACCTGACAAGTCAGAGGTCAAAACTCATTTTGCCCTCGTCTTATCAGGTCTTCTGTCTGGAACCAAAAATATTATTTTCCTAGTATTTGAGAGTCTAACTGCTGTCTCTTCCAGCAGTTTCTGGGGCACTTGTATTTTGAATGCTTGTCAAAACCTGCTTCCCATGCAACTGAGAGCATGGCAGTTCTCAAGTCTTGCAGATGGGGATGTATTCAATTCAATCCAAAAACTTTAAGTAGGTAGGAGAGCTCCTAAATCACTGCTGTGGTGAGCTCGCAGCAGCACCAGGTAAAAGGCACAGGGAACTAATGACAGCACAAGCTGGGAGTGGCAATTAGAGATCTTAGAAAAGAAAAAGGAGGCAACAGTAATATAGGTAAAAAATTGATACAGGACCAGAACCCCTTAACCAGCCTGACAGTTACATCTCTGCCTGTAAACAACAAGCCAGTTATTCAGAGCAGCCATTAAAAGAACAGCTAAAAGCTTAGAACTTACTGAGAAAGGCAGAGGATGATGAACTATATTAGTCTTAGAAAGCAGACTCCTCTTTATTTCAACGTCAGTCAGACTTACTCCTTTGCTCAGCGAATACTGAAAACAAAACACAAGGTTTCAACTCCTTGATCAGAAACTACTGGTGTTAAAATACGTAAGAGAAGTTAAATTGCCACAAAGCAGCAAGAGAAAGCTTTTTTATTTTCTGATTTTCTTCTGGGGTTTTTTTGTTTTTGTTTTTTTAATCTTTGTAATACTACAATGTAAATTCGGAAGAAATAAAAGAAGAAATGGTTTATCTGGATAACAGGCTGAGCATAGGATGTTTAAGAACAGCTCTAGGTGGGGAACAGACTGCCTTACATCCCTTTTCCAGTAGGTGGTAAGCCTGGTCATGAAGGCAAATCTTGCAGGAATGCTTGAGCGACTTCAGCCAGAGCAGTTGGTTGGGATCCCAGTCTGGTCATCAGAGGAATAAACACAAAGGAAAGTCTCTCAGCAGCAGATATGATGAAATGGGACAGTCTGAGGTTTCAGGTGTGCTGGGTGGTGTTTGGGGTGGGATGAGGGACCATTTCTTTGAGCCCCAGAAGGGTCGCCCAGAAGAGAAAAAGGATTTGGTGTAATGTTCCCATGCATGTCTAGGCCAGTACCAGCACAAGTACACATGGCTGGTCTGTGGGACCACATGTGGTGTCTGATGTTGGTCACCATCATCCCACAAGTGCTGCCTCAATGCTCTCTTTGGTTTGCTGGTTTTCCTGAAGTCATTGATATCCATCAGTGGAAAGGTGGCTTCTGCCTCACATGGATGGTGGGAAAGTTTCCTTTTGGTTAGGCTGCTCAGGGCTCAGCACTGAGTCAAATCTGTCCTGAGCTATGGCTCTGAGAGTAAAAGGAAAGCAACACCAAAGAGGAAGCAGACAAAATGCCACAGCCTGTATTACTTGCAGAAAACAAGAAGTACGTCCCTTTGCACTAATGCTAACCAGCCGCTGAGCAAATACAGAAACCTATTAAAATCTAATGGTATCCTTTAATACCCTCTTTGGCACTGTCAATAAAAAGAGTTGAGCAACGGTGACCTGGATCTCTTTTCTCCACAGAGATTACACTGAACGAAACAGTCTCCATTTACCTAAGGTCTCCTAAAAGAGTTCAGCTAATAAAAGCCTTCAGCATTTTGTGTTCATGTTTATTTCTTCACATTCCCTAAAATCCTACAATTTATGGATTAGGAACCCGCTACCTGGCACACATCTCCCCTTAGAAGATCCCTTCTCTTAATGGCTGCTGGGGCACAGATTAACTCTGTAAAACATATAAACCCACCATAGAAAGTAAAATCTAGCCAGAAACAGGCTGGCCCTCCCTGAATTCTGAGTGATTTTTCCCTACAGTCCCTTTCTTCAGAGCAATAAACTGTTCAAATGAAAGTATTGTTACTTAACAGGGGAGAAAGAAGCATTTATCTACCATTGTCAAATAATGAAAATTTGAGAAAAAAACTGGAGTATACAAAGATGCTAAATATACAGATACTCTTGACAGCCCACTATTTATTCTTCTTCCTAAAATTAACTGCTAAGAATGTGATTATGTTCTAGGTACGTGACCAGTTGCAGGAGGAGGAATATTGCCTGTGAACTGTAAAAAACAGGGATTTTTATGCTTCACAGAGGAAGTAAATGCTATTGACTTATGTACCAACTGAGAAGAGGGGAGTGAGTCAGCAGGTTGGAGGAATGGTCCTCCACTCGCCATCATTCTGTGCCAGAGGATGATGAGTGCAAGGCTGGAAGTAAGGAAAAGCTCCTCATTTCTTGCCTCTGTGCTAGGAAGGCAGTCTTGTGGCCCACTTAGGAGCTACTACTAATACAAACACTTCAGTGAAAGAGCAGGGCATTTGGTCATGACAATATATACTTAATCATAATACAGAAATTACTGTAGGAGAGAAGGTTTTAAATAAAATTAAAAACCTTATTACAAATGACAGTCAGAATTCTGGAGGGGGGAAAAAATGGTGGTCAAAAAACAGTCCTTACTGTTTACATTCCACAGAGCCAGAATTAGTTGCATTCCCTGTAGGCAGTTTAAGTTGAAAGGGCAAGGATTCCATAAACATTGTGACTGAACTGCCCTTTAACGTCTCTGAGACGGTGACTGAGCATAAAGACACTTTGAAAGCAGTGTCTGGGGAAAGTGAATGTTTTCATTGCCTCTCTGGAAGATCTTCCCTGAATAAAGGAATTCAGTCTCAAAGCCTGCCACCAGCATCTTTTATTAACTTTGGTGAATGACTGAATACAATGTTTATCAATCTGAAATGGAAAAAAGCATGAAAATGCCCACTGATACTATTGCCTACTGACACATTTGGCCACTATGGCCCCAATTTTCAGTGCCTGCATGCAGCTTCCTACTGTTTTATTCTTTGTTCTTAGGCCAGCCATGTCACATTCCTGAGTCATCTTCTAGAGCAGTTTTCAGACTCTCCTAGGACTAAGTTCCTAGGACCAAGAGCATTGCCAGAAACAAGGACAGGCATGCCCTAAAAGTCTTAGGTGTGCCACGCTACACTCAGTTGCACTCCTGGAGTCTTAGAAGTGGCAGTGAAGCTATGTTACCTGTCCTAAACCACAGAGAAGTCATCTCCTATATAGCAAATAAGTTCTTAGAACAAGTCATGCCCATGATGTAGGATCCAGCAGGCAAATATAATCATTTTATAGCTTTATTTCAGTAAGTGGTCCTAAATTGCTTGCCTTTTCACCCCTATCATCAAATGTAGGAGTTAGGCAGTGCCACCCTCACAGTATTGGCAGGATCAGCTGGAAAGGACAAGCTGTGAAGGGACATGGGTGCAAGATCTTGTGTAGCAATACACCCATGGTGGACTTCTGGCACTGTGTTGACAGGGGGCCAACCTGTTGCCTGGCAGCTATCTGGGAAAGCTCGGTGGCTTTGGCTTTCCCATCAGAAATTACTGAAACTTGAAATATTTTAGCTTGCTGTTAGGGGCAGGAGGGCACATCCCAGCAGCCAGGGTGCAGAGTGCCCATTGCACCAGGACACAAGTGGCTGAAATAAGCCCGTGTTTTTCCAGCAGGATCTAAAAGCACATTTGATTTTAACTCATTATCTGATCATTCAGTTGTCAGAGTATAAATGTATGAACTGCTACAAGGTGGGCAATGCAAGCCTGACCCAAGCTGATCTGAGCTGTATCTTGACCTGCTTGTAAATACCCTTTCTGAACTGCACTACCCAGTGTCATATGTCAGAGGTGTCCCCCAAGAGTGCCAAGTCAAATTCTTGCATGTCCTTCATCCACTTTGCTCATGGAAGGTCTTTACACCAGCTGGAGAGGCAGCTCATGCTTACTTCTGCATTTAAAAGAGAAGTAAACGTGAGTAACAATTCAGCCAATGCTCCCAGACGGGCCAGTGCCCCTCAAAAGGGCATCCTGCTTTGTCACATTAATGTGCACCTTTGCCCAGTGAGAAAGAGCAGCCACTACCAACAGTCATGGTGGTACCCTGTGTGATATTATTAGAACAGGAAAGGGACCCTTGAGCTACTAAATTGATTTAGACTGATGATCAAGGCAAACTTTTCACCAGATCCTCTGGCAATCAGATTAAAGGTGTGCTGTATCTCAAAAATGGTGCTGAATCTGAAATCCTCACCCATTTAGCTCTCCAGAATCAGAGAATTTTTGATACATCTACCAGATAAGAAGTCAATAGCTTCAAAATCAGAGCTTCCTTTGCCTTTATACCTGGTGTACCTGTTAGGGCACAAACTCCAAAACCTTGACCATCAAAGAAGAAAATCAATGTCATTCTGCATCAGACAAAGAATGAGGGAGGAAGCACATTTTACACACTTCCATCAATGTTTGAAGGGTTCTTTTTAAATTTACACTTCCTGATTACTGTGACCTCTTTAATAACTTACATTCCAGTTCTTCCAATTTCAGCAGGAATGAGACACCTCAAAGAAAACAGAGGTTTCAGGAAATGATTCAGAAACTGGTATTATCACTTGTATCTGTTGAGGCTTGTTCTTTTAAAGCTATATGTTTGTTTTTGAAATCCAGACTATAAATATCTGCTAAGTGCCATCTCACTTTACCAAGTTTACCATGGCAGGCAAACACAAGAGAGGGGGAAATGGTGGGTTCATTGTGCTGCATCTCTAAACAGTAACAGGAAAGATCATTTTACACCTGAAGCTTTCTGCAGTTCAGAAGATGTGACCCAGATTGAATGTCCTTACATTCAAAAAGCAAACTTGTAGATTTATAAAAAATATTTTTAGAATCTTTCCTTTTTTCTCCTTGCTGTTTTAAATCCTTTTTAAACCTCCTGGTTCTCTGGTTATGTTAGATGTCAGCCAGCCTCACTAGAATTCTTGACATGTTTCTCTAAAGTGACCTTTATCTTGAACAAAAAGCTTCAGAGAGTAAATATAAGGTCTTCCTTACCATTTCCATGTTTATCTTGCTGCAGGCTGCATCTGATCACAAAACTGACACCACCCCCACTTCACAGGAATTTTTCTCATTTTGAGAAAAGGCAAGTAAAACAGCACAGCAGAATCAAGTCGTAACAGATACTGATTGCACAGCGTCTCTCCCAGTCAGTAATGAATCACTTCTTCAGTGCTATGAGAAAGGGGCATTGAGTTGCTGAAGGTGCCTGATTTCAACAGAAACCAACCAAGGAAAGTGTTGAAATTGTTGTATTTGCTGAAAAGAACACAGAAAAAAGCCCCCAAAAGACACAGGAATTTGTATGGCTAATATTTGCTTTTATCTTTTGCACTACAGAGTCTGGGCCATTTTGGAGGCTAGAAATTAAAGCTAGAATAACTGAGCGCAAATTATCAACTACTACAACTCCCAGAAGATCATCCCATATGACACCTGCAGACCAATGACCTTAGCAGCCCTGCAGAGCCACTCACAAGGGCTTTACTTTCACCCTAGTTCACCCCCCGGGACTCTCTCAGCATGCAGGTGCTGATGGGAAAGCTCTTCCAAGCTGCAAAGCTTGGGCTCTTGCCCCACAAACTGCTTTTGCAGCTGGATCCTCTGGCCATGAAGGTAAGACAGTAACCAAAGGAAGAGAAAACATCTGTCCCAAAGTCTTAAACCAGCTACTGCCATTTATTTTGGAGTGATGTGATGAAGTGGAACTGCTGGATCATACAGTGTTTCCAACATCGAGTGGCCACAGTGATGCCGGACTGATTTTTGCCTTTTTCTTTCATATATTCTCTGTATTCTTTACACTTACATTTGTAGCTTATTATTGTATTAGTAGCTAGTCTCAGTAGTTTTTCCAGTAGCTTTCCATTCCCTTTCCCCAGGCAGAAAGACCAAACACAGTCCAGGGACCCCAATCCTATCTTGGTTCTCCCTGACTACCAAGGCAAAAAACCAGCTCTTCGAGACACATTTTCATTAAAAAATCACAGCTAGTACCAAGAAGGGGCTCCAGAAAATGTTGAACCAGAAGGGGAAATTACCTCATCACCTGTGCTTCTAATTGGTGATTTTTATCAAATATGCTAATTTACTAAACTGATAAAACTGTATCCACCCTGTGGGGGCTGGGCTTTTATAGACATTTTTCCCTATCTGCTCCTGGAGGCCTCCAATACAGACCAGCTTTCACATTATCTCCTACACTAAAATTATCTCAAAAGTATGCTGTTTCATTTCTAGGGTCCTTAAGGCATCACAGTACAGTGGAAGATTAATCGTGCCACAAGTGTAGCTTGCACAGTATTTCTGCAAAAGGCCTGTCCTTGCAGTAGCTAAAGTGATGACTCCTTCACCACAGAGAGCAGCAGGATGGAGAACAGGCTCTGTGCTTGCAACTTTTGGATTCTTCCTGCTGAAATAGGCCACATACAGACAGTGTTGTCATTTTTTATTAATCACAGGTAACATAATTCTGGTCACTGCTATAGGCTGTTTTGTCGCTATATATAATCTTGCAACTTTCACACAATTTTTGCAAAGCAAAATGAGAATGAGGAACTAATCCCCTTCAAAATGTCTTAGGGCTTTGAGGAAGAGAGCTTTATCTATGTGTCTAGAGGCTAATTGTTCAAGTCCCAGCTGTTCTGCCAACTGTGGTTAATATTTCTCTGCCCTTCACAACCCAAGACATTACATCCAATTGCACAGTAGCTATTATTCCCCAGTTCTGCAGAAAGAGGAATTCTAAAAGTGATTTGGACAGCACCAAAACCAGGACTCACAGGCCAGTAAGGGCTCTTGCATAGACTGAGAGGCCAATTGAGACACTTCCAGAATAATTTTCCTCCTATTTATTAAATCAATATATGACTTCAAGATTTGTGTTAGTATATGTTTTACTACTGTACATTTTTACTTTGACTGAAAACATCCTGCTCTTTAAGGACGAGTTGTGGCAGCCTCCTGGCTTCACTGGAATTGTGCCTCTGAGGCTGCAGCATGTCCTCCAGTGGGGCACCACCTCAAACCAGTACACAAACTGGGGTGCTTATTGGTGCTACTAACAAGGGTGGCACCTGACAAGAATGAAGAAACAACATGCAGCTCCCTTTGAACTGGTCAGCTTCACTTGTATTCCCATCAACAAGGTGATTGGATCTGTGCAAAACCCAAAAAAGATAAGGACTTAATACAATAAGCCTCTTCCCAGAACACAAAGTGTGGCAAATGAATGATACAGCCTGTCACCTCTTGATACCAAATGAAATCCTGCCTGGCTCGAGCAGGGATTAAAATTTATTCCCAGCTAATTGATGTTTGGAGTCAGCACACTAGATTAATTAGTCTCAGCTCCAGCTTCTGCTTCATGTGTTTGCCTGAGCAGCTTTGAGGTAGTTTTTTTAGGTCAGACACAAACTCTCACTGTGTGTTTGTGCAACGCCAAGCATGAGAGAGTGAAGAGCCCCCAGAAAGCTCCTGGTAGTAAATCGACCATTTGGACTGCAACAAACTTGGTCTGAATTCAGAATACTGGCAAAATTATTATAATTTTACCTCCCAGGGTCAGGCTGGTGGGAGTGCACAGAGCAGCAGACAGACAAAAAATCAGGGATTATTATCATCTAATGCTGGGGGCTTTGGGCTAATTTTGTGATAATGAGCATTTTCCTGCTGGTAGTATTGTAAAATAGTGAGCTGCCATGATCAAGGACATCCTTTGTCCCAAAGCACAGTGAAACAGATTGGAGCTACAGAAAAGGAAATACATTTAAAGATGCATCCTAGAGAATTTCAGTAGCTGCTATGCCTACCCATTTCCATATTTCTTCTTTCTAAAGTAGTAGTGACTGGAAAATGAAGTGGTTTAATTCCAAGCTGGGAGAAAAAAGCAAATTATTGTGATTTTTTCAATTAATCAAAATTTCTGTAACATGAGTCCACAGTCAAAACATGTCAATAAATTATAAATGTTTCCATTCTGTTAATTTATGCAAAGACTTTTAAAATAGGAGCAAAACCCAAGGCACTGTGTTCTGCAGCTGTTCAACAAGACATTTAAATGTTTTCCAAAATAATTCTCCTCACTTTGAAATAAAATTTCTTCAAAGTAGAAGATAAAATGGGGATGGGAGAAGAACTACCAGACAGGAATTTTTTTCTTTACAAAAACTGCTCCAATAAAACATTTTTTATTAGCTTCAAGTACACGTGCTCCTTTAAAATTATCTGGAGAAAAAAGATGGACGTCAGAAGGACTGAATGATATTAGAATAAAATTCCAGTTAAAGAAGTACAAGAGGCAGCTCTTTCTGATTTAGTTAGTACCGTTCTTCCCTTTGGGGGACTGTTTACCCCCAACCAAAACAACCGCCTCAATTCACAAGAAATTCAATACGAGCTGCTATAACAAACTGCCAATTGCAATTCAGCTAGGATTTCATCCTACTCCAAAAAGCAGCAATCATAAAAGTTTTACATTGGAAAATACATCCTGTTACTGTACTTTAGGGTTTCATATTATTCCAGCTATTTCTTCCATTACCAGCCCTCAGTTCACCAATTTTGTCTCAACAGCCTGCAAGCCTCTTTCAGAACATCTCCATGATGTACTCAGAGTGTTTCCAGAGCAAAAATTATGTTGTTCTGGGCACGAAATCTGTGAAGTCTTTCTCCCTGCACAATCCCATCTTATGGTCATTACACATACCTGTTCCTGCCCTTCCTTTAACATAGTAGAGGGAGCTAGTTATGATGAAAGGGACAACTGGTACCACCTGAAGCCACCCTGCCATGTCCTCAGAAGGTCACTGTATTCAAGAGACACACTTCAGTTGTGTTCTCAGACATCCTTTGCACTCAACAAGGATTATGTGCATCCTGTAACATTTCCTAAGTGAACACTGACAACTTTATCTCACTGTACGACTCAAAGAGATGGGGCTGTAGGCACACATCTGTACTGTGTGTGCAGTAATCCTACAGGCACCACATGAAGGTGGCCCCAGCAGCAGCAGCTGGCTTTGTAAAGGAGGCTTGGCAGGGAAGTACTCAGTAGGGGTTTAGTTTTCTGAATAGAAGCAGGAAAATGTGACTGTAGGCAACTGCAGATAAGCTGGACTGGATGGGTCATGGACTAAGAATTACTGGCAGAGTCCAAAAATAAATTTGATTGAGCAATACTCAGAGGTTCACAAACTGCCTCATGAAACTTTAATTTTTAGAGTCATTGTCTCCACTATACTCAAAAACATAAGAAGGACAAGAAGAAAGAGTGAGATTTTGTTGCAGTCTCTCACCCCTTGCAAAAAAACAAAAATCCATGGAGCAAAGGGCAAAGATTTTTCTCCACTCTTCTGAGGTCAGGAAAGGGAGAAAGGGCTATTTGTGCATTCTCGCTCCAGTACCGGCTTTTCTAACAGCTAATGCATAATACAAAGTTTATCCTGACAAGTCATTTGAATATTGCTCTCTAAAAGCATGAAGTATTGCAGTTAAACCTACAGCACTGATAACATTCCTGTGTGCACTGGAGCCAATTCCCAGCTGCCAGAAGCTCTTCCAGGAGGTGCTCCTTCACAGTATTTGTAAACACCTACACACACCATTGAAGAGGATTACAGAGATTTATGAAAGCGGGAAAAAAGGCCTACAAAACCGAGCATTTTCTTATTAGATACGGTGGGATTTTTTTCCTTCTGGGGTTTTCATTTCTGGCAGAAATAGAAATATGGTAAACATGCTTTCTTGATTAATTGACTTGAACCTGCTGGCAGATAAACTCACTTTATTTCGCCCATCTGTTCTATCACCTATTACGCTTAGTACAGCTATGTTCCATATGATTTAAGGACATTTCAATACATTTCCTTATACTGAATTTTTCTTCTTCATATTTTGCTGGTAAAACAGCAACATGGAACATTGGTTAATAAGTATTGTGTAATTCTCAGATGGATTTCGTAAATCACTATTCTACTACAGTCTTTCAGCAAACACAAATAGAAAGAACAAGGGAAACTCCACATAACATTTGTAATAAAATCGTCCAAATTACTGTCATTTAAAATGGTTATATAATATTAATACAGTGTTTGATCATGAGAGATAAAGTAAAAATGAGTTGGAACAAAATTTTTAAAACCCCAAGAGATCATAAAAATGATCCTTCATATACCAAAACCTAACCACATCACACGAACACGATGGTGATGGTAAAAATAAATGCATTGACAGCTGATTTTTTCCATATGTATGTTACTTGCCACTAGGTCCTCTGTCAACATCATGTCAAACTGCTGCAGGACTAGGACTTAACTGCTATATGTTTACATCTACATTTACAGAGCAAAAGGTCTTCACTTTCTTACCCAAAACTTTGCTGCTGGACCAGTCCTGGAGGCTTCTGACACAGGGTCAGGATTTTCCTGTTGGAGAAGACGTTACTATCACCAAGGTATTTTCCACTTATAATAACATACATTGTATCTGGATTTGCTAAATAACAGGGCTTCAGCTATTGTTCATCAAAGAAAAATAAACACTGTATTTTAAAAAATTCTGTACAACTTTCTACCTCTATCTTGTGTTTTCTACTTGGGAACCTCACTGTCTTAAAGTGTCACCTAAGGGCCCAGGTTAATAGGAACCATTTCAAATGGCCCAGCAAAAGCTGAATTTACAAATACCCAGCTACTCTGTCACAGGAAAGAGGTATTCAAGATCTGTTCAACGTGGCAATTATCCACAGGAGCCTTTGAAATGTGCAGAGCCAGTTGATTTCTGTATGAACCTGGCTTATTGTCTCAAAAAGATATATACCAGATGTATTAGTTTATGAACTAAAAATATTTCTTCTTCTCTACTTCCCCTTTTCTCCTGCCACCTGAATTACAGACCCTTTGGACAGGACTATGAAATTTTAGTTAGGTTATCTTCTTATGCACCTTGATCAGTATATGGGGTTTGATGGCCAAAATACCTTTCATGGAAAGTTGATAGAACTAGGAGAAGCAGGTGCACTGCACTTTTCTCTGCTAAGGTTCAAATAATATGCTGTTTATACTCTTAGAAACATAATGGCATAAGCAGCACTTGATTTGATTTACTTTTAATGGAAGATACGACACCAACTGACTCATGTATTTATAAAAATGCACACACTCCCTTTTGATTTTACAGCACTCACTTGCAGGGATATGCTAAAGGAAACTCATTTTTATATCAGATATACAAAACCAGTATCTTTCATTTGTTATCACCAAGAACTGTAGAAACACGACTATTTCCCACTATAAAAATGTGTCTACTTTGCCAATGTTAAATAATTTCTGGCTTGGTTCTCTGAAAATGTGATTACAAAAATAGTTCCTACTTCAGCAACAAATCCACTCTTGAAGTGTGATCAGAGTCACATTTTAGTGATAAAAGCAAATTTTCTTCGTGTCAGACTCTAGGGCTGTAAGAGGTAAGAGCCTGTGCTCAGGAATCTGAGGACAGAAGTTGGATGCATTGCTAAATGAAATAGTAAAGAGTGGTGCCTGTAGGGTGCCAAGATCCCTGTGCTCCCAGCCCATGGCAGTGGCAGTGCAGGGCCTCAGTGGTACAGGGTGTGACTCAGAGACTTTTTATCTTTGACTGTCATTTGTTATCAAGCAGAGATATAAGCAGCTGAGACTTTGTTAACGAGGTATGAAGGCTACTTCTCCATACAGTCTCAGGATCAAAGCATCCGTGTTTACCTCTCATTTTATGTGTTATTTTTCTGGGTGCCAGTCATGGCTGTTAATCAAACACAGTCGATCCTGTCTGTGCAAAGAGGGGAACTAGGGCTGTATGTGCATGCATTTTAGTAACTTCTAAAATAGGTATGTAAGAACTTCTCTTAACAAGATAACAATTACAGTACAGGACTGCAGGGCCGTCCTAAAACAATCTACAGCAGCGAGGAAGAAAGGAGCCCTCTCTAGCAAGAGGGAACTCTGGAGGGAGAGTGGCCATAGGAGCTTTTCATTTGACAGCTTCTTAGCCTCCAAAATTCCCTTAATTACAAACTGAAGAAGAGTGAAAGAAGTTACAGAGCTATGGCAAATCTCCCCATCCCTATACACTAGTCCCCTTATTCTCCTGCCTGTTGGTTAGTCAGGTGAGACAAAATATTTGCCAGTACCTGTAAAATCTGAGTCCACCTATACTCAGCAGAACTCTCACTGGTTTTGATGGGTTCTGGGTTAAGTTTTGACCAAAAATCTCAATATCTGGTCTTAGGATAAGCCAACCACACAACTTGGAAAGCATAAAAAACAGGACAGCTCTTCACTTGCTTTTGAGTCACCATGAGTTGGCCCCCAATACTCTTACTCAAATAAAGACAGATCATCCGTTTCTGTACAAAATCACAGAAATAAATGTTTTGCATTGATACTCGTGACCTTCCCTTCCGCACGTGCGCAGGCCAGCCCAGCCCTGCTGGAAGTACTGCCTGAGAGGGATTGCCCTGAAACATCCTTTATGTCCCACAGAAATGACAACAGCACAGGGGTCTTGATGAATGCACACCTTCCTTTCAGAAATTCTTCTGCTGGTAACAGAAATATGGTATCACCCTCAGGAGGGGAGAAGACAGATCACTTTCGCTGCCTCTACAGAGATGGCTCCAGATACTGGTTTAACCACTAAACCATAACACAGACACAGAGCCATAAACATAAATGTCTGCTGGAAATACTGCACTGGAGTTTCATTTTGGTAACTGTTGTTTGGCTCTGTTCAATTAAGTAGATTAAAATTACTTCTCATAGTCCTTTCCCATTGCTTTCAAGGCCATCATCCCTCAGTGAGGATCAGGGAACCAGAAACCACATTGATGGCGATGCTGTCACAGTTTGTATGGTGCAGAGAATTTTCATATAAGGAAGAAAGAAAATTATATGTGAATAAGATAGAGAAGGCACAAGGGAAAGGAATGAGGAAAGTGATTTAGCAGAACATTTCAAATGTTTTAATAAATCATAAATTTACACTGAAATGTCACTTTAGTGACTTTCCCTTACAATGATCACTGAACGACAATATATTCTTTCTATGCTGTGTATGGGAAAGAGTGGAATGTGCTGCTATATTTGCACAGCATTTCTAAAGAAAAATACTGATTGGAGCATAAATAATTTCAATTTTTACTGCTACAGGTCTTTTCACATAGTCCCTCTTAGATCAGCATATTGTAGGAAGAAAAATGAAATGGTACAAATGTACAGTATAAGCAGAGATCTCATTCAGAGTCCTTAAAAATATGAAATCCAGAAAAGCCTGGGTTCCTATTATTTTGAAAATGGAACAACTTTATGCTCTACTGATTTTTAAATGCAGCAGATCTTGGAGAGAAGATGTAAGTTGATGCCATGCAGAGATGCAAGAAAATATTTTTTGAAGTGGAAGAATCAGATAAATCATGAATCATCAGTGTTGCTACTAAATCTGCGCATGTTCTCAGTGCTATTTTTAGATCACTGACCACCATCCTACCATCCTTGCCCAAGGATTTTAAGCACTGTTTTCAAAGACTCATAAGCAAACAAGACAATTAAACATGAGAAATCAGTATAATCACCACAGTACTTTCTTACTTTCTATTCTGCTCTGAACTGCAAGTTTCCATTTAGAGCATTATTGCATCCCAAAATTTGGAGTTTTAAGCCAGAAACTATTTGCAGATTCAGTTATAAAACAAGTTATCGATGAATGGATGTAAAAATCAGTAGGAATGGATATATGTCATCAGGTATGACTACCAAAGATACTAAAAAACTCCATCTACTTTTGCTTCCACAGAAAATATTCAACCATGCCAAAAGCAGATATTATAATTAGTACATTTGCTGTTGTTTTCCAGATAACTCTCTTTGGAAGATAGATTCTAAATGGTTTATCCTTACGCAAATTCTTGCTACATTTCAAGATAGCATCTGAGTCATTTGGACACAGCAGCATTTTCTTAAACATCCTGTAATAGCCCAAGACAGAAAAAGAACCTAAGAAAACCGTTTACAGTAGTCAGGAAAAATAGCATTGTCTTTTCCCCTTCATCCTCCCAATTTCTACTTTCTCACCCCAAATCATCAGCTCTTTTATAGTAACAGAATCAGAGAGATGTAGGTTAGAAGGGACCTCTGGAGGTCATTTGGTCCATTGCACTAAGTATCACCAACTTCCAAGTCAGATCCAGCTTCAAAACTAAATGAAATTACTGAAGGTTATTTCTAGTCAGTCCAGTGCTGAATATCTCCAAGGACAGAGATTCTAGAACCTTCTTGTGCAGTCTGATTGAATGATTGTCTAACCTAACTTTTTTTCCTAGAGTTTATCTGGAATTTTGCTTGCTTTAAGTTGTGCCTTCCTTGAGTCCACACTCTCTTTCAGTTTTCCTGAACACTGATAGAGGCAAAATCTGGGTACACGACCACTTCTGTTGCTTTACACAACTGTGGTGCTGCAATAGTACTTGCTAATTGCATTCAGACTTTCTTCCAAAATATGTTTTTCAAGTACATACATTTTAGGGCTTTAAGTCACCTGAGGCTTTGCTGACACAGGCTTCAAGATGGCGTGTTGGAATCTTTGATCAGCCTACTGCAAGACACGTACCTGGTTGGCAGGGAAACAAGTTCTCATTGCTAATATTGAGATCTATATCATTTAGCCTGAGTTTTTTAGCAAAGGGAAGATTAAGATATCTTAGTCAGTTTGAAGTCCCTGGAAAGAAGTTCTTGAAAGAAGTTAATGCCTCTCTCAGAGAAAAAATGAGAAAAAATCCTGGTTGAGAGATGCCAAATTATCTTCTGCATAAAGCTCATACAGCCCAAAGGAGAATATGGGATGGCAGCAAAAGGGGATAACTGTCTCTTAAAGAAAACATTGCTGAAGCAGTATTTCATATAACTGAGATTATAGCTATAGGTGGGTAAGTATAGCTCTTCTCAGATGTTAATGTGGCAAAGAAGCACTGAGAGAACTGAAAGAGTCAAGCAAAACTCATAGAGATCTGGTGTGCTACTTCATTGATCTTTGTCACCTGGTTTACACAGCAATATGATTGACAGCTGAATGAGAGTTATCCTTCACATTCTTTTTTTCCACTGAAAGTTTGGTTAGGTGTACCTGTAAGGGGGAAAAAAGGATTCCAGGTATTGACAGTTTGACATAACAGTTTAGATCAGCCATTGTACCTTGTAAAATAATTAGCCTGAAAGTGAAGAGTCAAACTCAGGAATCTGCTAAATGGAGCAATCATCCAGCAAAGTGAACAGAAAAGGGGTTTTACAGTGAAAGAATCATTGAAACATCCATCTGTCCAGTGCATAAATGGAATCAAGGAGGCAAATGAAATAGTACTTTTTTACATGTTCTGCTGTGCAATCAGAATAAAAAATAAGAGTTTACAGGATGTACTATATTAGTCCCAGTGCCTGCTTTATGTGATACCATGCTTTTTGAGAGCTACTAAAGCAATAAAAATAACACCAGATCTCAACAGCATAAGACAATTTCTGCGGAAAATGAGACATACAAAAAAGAAGACTGCGGTGTGGCCTAACAGAACTGAAAATTGTGGGGAGGACTAGTAAAACTGATTAAGTTTTAATACTAGTAAGACATTTACAAGCATGGAGAGATAGCTCCAGGAAGCCTTGTCATTGTTTGACTAATGAACTCAGACAGCTTTTCCACTCAAACACCAGCAGTCATACAGAATAAATTACCAAATAACCCAAACAAACATAAAATGAATTCAACGACTGCAAGTGATGGTTTGTTTACTTTGGTGAGAAGGCAGAAAACACACCTAATAAAAAAGTAATCTGCACATGCAGACCTCTGACTGTAGCCAATACATCCCGGGGCAGCACTGAAAATGCTCAATTTCATCGTTATAAAAGAGTCAGCAAGCTGATTAGTAGGAGACAAAGGTGGCATTTAAAAAAACAATGGCTTATTGATTTCTGATCATCCACTCATCAGCGTTACCTCAAGCACACTCAGCAAGCAGTTTTGTGCTAGGGACTCCCTAATATAAAGCTCTGTTCTGCTAATGGGAAGGTCTTGTCCCGTCAGGATCCCGCAGGACTGCTGTCCCCTCTGCGCTGTGCTGGGGTCAAAGTGCGGGTCAGGGACAGCTGATGGGTTTTCTTCGCAGGCACTGCGCTGACCTGAACCAGCACAATGCGTGTGCTAATGGGGATGGAAGCCAGTGTATCCCCGCGAGCTCCAGCTGCGCGGTACAGCTCCACCTACTGATGCGAGTATTCCCCAAGTCACAGGACGGCTCTGCTGCCCGGGTTTAAGCAAACATTTCTGGTTCAGTAGAGTGCCGGCATCGCTAGACGGCATTCAAGGACAAGAGCGCAAGGAGCGGGGGCGTGCAGGGACACGACACTAAGAAACCTGAAAAACTGTAGCTCGGGTTTACACAAATGCCAAAAGAGAGTGCTCAGAACTTCAGAAGAAGCGTGACACAAACTTCTGAATAGCCCTAACCAAACGCAAAAATTCATCTCTCGAATCCACTCCCTCCAAGTCACACCAGGGATGAATTTGACCCCTAGTGTACTTCGAAGGTTAGAAGGGACATTATTATTCAAATTACATTGTTATTAATTAAACACTTAATTAATAACACTTAATTATAGTTGTATTATTTTCATTGTTCTACTGTATTTTTGTTATGTATGATTTATTCTTCATTAAGTGTTATTATGGTAATATTCCCCAAGTTGTGTAAGATTTTATTAGCACTTTGTCTTATTTGACGGCTTTATTCATACACCTACTCAAAGGATTTTATAATTGTATTATAATATTAGCAACAACTAATATATTCCTGGATGAACACTGGAATAAGACATTGTAACAGTATAACTGAAGGAAAAGGAACTCAATTTCTTTTTGTACTTCAGAGGTGATTCACTTCCAGAAAGTATGAAGAATATTGTAGTTCAGGACCTCCTATGGAAACAGAAAACTTTTTCAGTCTTCTGTTAAATCCCACATTTCAGATTACTCTCAAGAGAGAAGGAATAACTTTTAATGAATTTGATGATGATGCTAAGGTCCACCAGTACTCCCCGGGGAAAGATTCAGCTTCCCTGGGGAGCTACCTCAAAGTTTTCCTGTCAGCTGAGGAAAAACTATTTGCATCCCCCTCTAACCTCCACTCTTAGAATAAGGTTCACATGTGGTGTCTGCTGTGGGGAACTGCTATTTTGGCACCATGCACTCAAACTGGCAGATGCTAACTTACAGTGAAAACACCTGTATTTTCAAAGCTTCTGTGCTGAAACATGCATCAGAGGAGAGTGGGCTACTACTTTTAGCAGCAACCCACACAAAAGCAGCCAGGCAGATGAACAAACCAAGGTACGGCTAAAGGAAGACAGTTGGCAAATGAAGGTTTACAGTCAGGCTGTTTTTCCTCAGGTGCAACAACACTGACACCTATTTGTGGACACAGGGTGGGAGGGGAAGATGTGTGCCTGAGCTTCAGCAATGTCAGTTCTTCCAAAAACTTCCAGAGGTACAGCTAGACCCTGTGCTGAGAAACCCCAGAGGCAGTGGGAACATTCCTTCTCTTGCAGATACTTGGAGAATGTCCACAGAATGGAGATTTCGTTTACTCCCACAATGCACTCTAAGTGCTCAAGCTCAGACTGCCAAAGCCTCGAATTCTGTTTTCCATAATTCTTTAGGATTTTAGGATTAAGCAAGGGGAACTAAAGGACAGATATGAAATCCAGTGGTTGTTCCATGGCTGTGAAGTGCTGGCAACTGACTGCAGGACCAAACATACCACTGGCCAGCTTAAAAATGGAACTGTGGCACCTCTCATTTTGCACTTTAGAACATGCAACCAGCTTACTGGTGCAGTTTTGGACATCATTATACTCCTACTGAGAAGAGCCACAATGGAAAATCATGGATATCCTGACCTGCTCCACTACGCCTCAGCCACCCTGGAAAGGGATTGCTGTAGCCAGCATGTGCTGGATCGGGATGAGAGAAGCACAATGAACTGAAAAAGCTCACAGCTGCATGGCTGCAGCAGGAGACAGTCTGCCATTAACCAACCAGTGGATACATGATATTGCCCAATGTCTAAATTTACCCTTCCTCAGACAGGAAAGTACCTGCATCGAGTAAAAATCCTAGTGAATACATTAAATACTGGAAATAACACACCAATAGTATTTATAACACATGGGGACATAGCCTCATTATTTCAAGGAGTCTGTGGCTTTTCTGCTAAAATCTTTGTGGCTGCTACAATTTCTAATTCCCACACTACATCTGAGTCAAATTATTATGAGTCTCAAAAACTCATGAAATTAATTGGAGGAGTTCATGGCATCAAAAATGGGTTTTACATGTCTAGACAAATCTGATTATCATCATGCCCTTCAGAAATATGTTATATATTCCCAGCATATCAGATTTTACATAGCATTACCATTAAATGTGGTCTAACTTCAGCTGACAAACCAGAGAATAATTATTAGGATGGTAATTTACTTCAGTTTTAAGAGATTAATTATATTAACATCAAGTAAGATAAGATATTTGACAATGGCATCAGACAGCTCTGAATAAAAAAACCTTCATTTTATGTTAAATGTATTTTTTAAATGTATTTTCAGTACCATAAGTCAGTAAGGTAAAATAAAAATCAAAGTTTTCATTGCACTTCTTTTGCCAGTGACTAGTGTGAAAAAGGCAGACCTTACTAAATAATACCAGATAGAAGCTCAGGTTATCATTTGCTGTTTCCCTGCTTTGCACCCAAAACCAGCATGCACAAAGCCATGTCAGCAGCATCATAATCCCTAATTCTCAGTTTTATGTAAAAAACTAAGGTACACGGGGCTTAAATATTATGCTGCAGGTTACACAAATGAGACCAGAATGTCCATGGCCTGTGGGCAGTGAGCTCCTGCCCCAGGTTACCTGGAATGCAGGGAGGACAAGGTAAACCAACAGCTGGAATACAAACATTTTACCCATGCAACCATTAGGTACAAGGCAATGAGTAATTCTCCCGAGTCCTGCAATGCTGCACCCACCTGTGTTGGTCAATGTCATTCAGAGGATACTTTGTTGGCTGCATGAAGATGAAAATAATTACGTTTCGCAAAAAAGGAGTTGCACTATTGCGCGTCCCCTAAGCTTTGTCTTGTTTCAGTTTTAATTAATACTAGTCAATGCTTTGTAAGGACAGGAGTAATGCTGCTCTTCTTTTGAAACCCTTCTTTCTGTAAATCTTTCCTGTCCCAGTTAAGCTAATCAACATTCTTACAATGCTTTTTCATATGAAACTGTCACTACTCTTTAAAAGTGCGACTATCTACCAATTACCATTTTCTACTGCTTATAACACTTCTTTCTTTTTCATTAGCACTTCAAAATATTCTCACGTTCTACAATATCTCATTAAACTGGAATCCTGATTATTTCTATTGTGCTAGCAAGCGTGTCACTGGCACTATAATGGTCCTTTTTTCTATTTTAACTATCCAAATGAAGCAAAAATCAGTTTCATTTCATTCTGTCCAGACAAATCCCAACTTCTTTTATTTAAGCATCTGTATTTGTATTATACAATCTCTATTTATATTTCCAGTGCTACATTATTCCACTGTAATGAAACATCTTTTCATGGCATGTCCTATCCAGACATAAGCATGCACATTAAGGCAAAATTATGAACAAGATTTTGGCCATTTCCACCTCATTTTGAAGCTCTTCTTATCACTGAAGTGGCAAAAAGTCCCTGTGTAGATGGAGTTTCCTACTTACAGTTGGGTAGAAGTACCTCTGTTCAAGTAATACTCACTCGCTTTTACCCTGGCATGTAAAGTTGGTGCATTATTGCTTTGGGATTGCTGGAAATGTTCATTGTAAAGCAAGCTACACCCTAGCACACACTGAAAAATCACAAAATGGGAAAAGCAGTCCAGTTCTTGAGCATTGCTGATATAAATATGGGCCAAGAGAGAAGAGAGAACAAATAGATGGAGCATGGAGGTAATCACAGTATTATTCAGGCCAGTAAAAGCAAGGAATGATCACAGAAAGCAAACTGGATTTTTTTCTGTAAGTATTACATCAAGAGGTAATTTGACAAAGAGTGACAAAAAGAGAATGAGGTGATTTTGCAGGTTTTTATAAGGTATGTGTGATAGAGCTTTATGAGGAAAAATGTTAAGGAGTTTAGAGGTGGATTTTGGAAAGCACCTCAGTAATTTCAAAACATGCACCCTATTGGCATTTAGTAAGGCTGATACTAGTAAAGCACTTTGAAACTGCAGGTGCCGTTTCTTTTCCTCTTGATCCACTTCTAAAATACAGATAAATTACAATCTAAACAAAAATAAATTGCTTTACTAAATAGTGTCAAGCATCATTCTCTGCGAGTCCCAGGTGCTGTAAAATCATTATTTGGCCTTTGGTGAATGATTTCGACTGTCTACAGTGATGTCTGTTTCACAAGCAACTTGTGGGCCGCAATTAATCTTTTGCAAAATTAGGAGAGAGTAGGGAAAACAAACTTTAAATGACTAAGCACTAAACCCTTCTTACTTTCAAAAGCACTGGTGTTTGTGGAGTATTGGTAGAAAGTAGCATGGCAAGCTGTAGGCAACCCAGGAGACTCCAGGGACAACTTCTTAAGCCAACCCTACCAGAGGGAACATGTCACTAGATTTGATGGTCACCCACACAAGTGAGATAATTGGGGGTGTTAAAATTGGAGGTAATCTATCTTGCAGGATTCGTGCATTGGTGGAGTTTGCAGTCTTGAGGAATATAGATCAAGTAAGGAGTCCAGTCAGGCTCCTGAACTTTATGAAGGCAAACTTCCAGCTCTTCAGAGACATTGTCAGTGGGATCCTCTGGCAGACTGTCCTCGGGGACAAGGAAGTGCAACAGAACTGGCAGATCTTTAAAGCCTTCCATAGAGCAAAAGAGCTAGCGATTCCCAGACGCAAGAAATCAGGCAAGGAAGGCAAGAGACCATCATGCCTGACTAGGAACCTGCTGGTCAAACAAAGGGAAAGAAACAAATGCAGGGGCAGTGGAAACTAGGACTGGTAACCTGGGAAGAGTATAGAAAAGAAATATGATTGTGTAGGAAGGGTGTGAGGAAGGCCAAGACAAAACTGGAACTGAACCTGGCAAAGGACACAAAGAATAACAGGAAAGGCTTCCACGGGTACACTAATTGGAAAAGAAAGGTCAAAGAAGGTGCAGTGCCCCTGATAAACAGCACTGGGAGCAGGTAACAACTCACAAGGGGAAAACTGAAGTAATCAACAACTCTTTTGCCTCAGTCTTCAATGGCAACCTCTCTTCCCACACCTCTTGAGTGGATGGACAGCAGGATGGGGACTGGGGAACAAAGTTCCTCCCACTGTAAATAAAGATCTGGCTCATGACTACCTGAGGAACCTGAATGCACATATGTCTATGGGACCTGATGAGAAGCATCCTAGAGTCCTGAAGGAATTGGCTGATGTAGTTGCCAAGCCACTCTCCATGGTATTTGAAAAGTCATCACAGTGCAGTGAAGTCCCAGGTGACTGCAGAAAGGGAAACATTGTGCTCATCTTTAAAAAGGGAAGAAAGGATGACCCTGGGAATTACCAACCTGTCAGCCTCCCCTCTGTGCCTGGGGAGATCATGGAACGGATCCTCCCAGAAGCTCTGCTAAGGCACATGGAGGACAGGGAGGTGATTCAGGACAGCCAGCGTGGCTGCACCCAGGGCAAGTCCTGGCTGACCAGCCCAGAGGCCCTCTATGATGGGGTGACTACATCAGTGGGCAAGGGAAGGGTTACAGATGTCATTTGTCTGAACTTCTATAAAGCTTTTGACACAGTCCCCCACAACATCCTTTTCTCTAAATTGGAGAGAGATGGATTCCATGGGTGGACTGTTAGGTGGGTTAGGAATTGGTTGGATGGTTGCATCCAGAGGGTTGTGGCCAAGGGCTCAGAGTCCCAGAGGACATCAGTGACAAGTGCTGTCCCTAGGGGTTATTTAATACCTTCATTAATGGCATAGATGGGGATCAAGGGCACCCTCAGCTAATTTCCAGATGACCCCAAGCTGAGTGGTGCTGCTGACACACCTGAAGGATGGGATGCAGCCAGAGGGACCTGGACAAGCTTGAGAAGTGGCCCATGGGAATCTCATGAGGTTTAACAAGACCAAGTGCCTGGTACTGCCTTGGGTCAGGGCAGCCTTCAATATCAACACAGGTTGGGGATGAACAGATGGAGAGCAGCCCTGCACAGAAGGATTTGGGGGTGCTGGTGGGTGAGAGGTTGGACATGACCCAGCAATGTACACTCGCAGCTCTGGAAGGACTGGCCTAAAGGGAAAGAAACAGTGGCAAGTACCTTTGAGCCCTCCCCAGGGGATCAGCTTTAGCCAGACCCTCATTGAAAAACTAGAATGGTAATTCTTTCTATCAGAAAGAACATTCCATATATATGTTAGGTGTCTGATTTACATTAAACTAAATGAACATTAACAAACCAAGAGCAATTAAAAACCACTTAAATAAAAAATAATTTCCCTCTCTGTTATCCACATTTTCCTGCAGTAGTTTATGACACTAAAAATCTTCTGTGATCCTCTCATTGCTTTAAATCTTTCTAGGAAAATGAAGATACTCAAACACATGTAAAAACTACACGAAAAAAGGTGTCCATATTTTTCTTTCGCTAAGTTCTATATCAAGCTGTCAGTATACACCAGGTCATTTTTTAAAAATGGGGTTGGATCTGCCTAACTTTTTTAAAATGCTTTGGGCCATGAGTTTTCATTTTTTCATATTGTAGATAATAAGTAGTAGAAAAATTTGTCTTCAATAAAGAAAAATTATTATTTTTCTATATATATTTATGTTTTACATGAAATTTACTTTAAATAGGTCCTCTCCCAGAAAACTGAAATCAGGACAGAAAAGTCCACAGTACACCCTGACACATGATTCAACATAAATAAGCTCTATAAGCTTAGTATATTTGTATAATCATACATTATTTATAACATTGAACATTTGCTTCTATGCTGCACTGCCCAAAGCATTTTCTTTCCAACCAATTTTAGTGCATACAGAGCATCAGAAAAAGACTATACTTCTCTCCGATTAAAAGAAATCTGATCTCGCAACTGGAACTGATTGAGACTGTGCCCAACTGTTCAGAGAACCAATTATTTTGCACATTAACCTAAGCTCCCCTCAGCAGCTACTGTAAAAGGGGAACATGTCAGATCCTGGTTTCAGATGAAGACAAAATACCACAACTATTGAATTATCACAAGCTCCATCTGTGCTAAAATTTAAAATAGAATCAAAATTAAAATGTGTTTACAAAATTTCACATTTCAAAGTATACTTTTGACCCTGTGCTGCTTTTCTATACCCCATAAGACTTTTCTTCATGGATCTTAAGTAAGCTTGAGGTACAGAAAATTTTCAGGACAATCCAAATTTTTACCAATTTTCAATTTTGAATTCAGCTATTCAAACAAAAAGATGGATATGATTCCTTTTGTTGCTATGGATTTCAGTTAGTGCACGCAATACCAACACAAAGTATCAAAACATGGACAGGCTGGCTTATTTTTGAAGATTATCACAGATTACAAACCAAAACATTCTAAATTAAGATACGTTGCTTTGTTGCTAAGAATTCTTCAGGGGATTTGAATACTGGACCTGAATGAGAAAAAGCAAAAAACTCCACAATCTACTAGGCAAATGAAATTGCAGCTGTGCAAACTCTTCCAAAAAAATCACTAAACTGCATTGACATTTCAGGCAGAAGATAGAAACTAATTGTAAATTGTGATTACCAGTGTGACCACCCTGTGTCTTAGGGCTAAATTACTCCTTGTGATCTGCTCACTTAAGTGTGAAATCTTTGAGGACGTCTGTACAAGACCAACATAATGCACTTCTTATGCTGCCTAAATCTTGGAGGATATATGCTACTGGGTCTGCATCTGACTTCTCTTTATTAAACATGCGTGCACATTTGCCCAAAATACTCTTTATTTTCTTTCCCTCGTTATTGTCCAGAGCTGCTGTGTTCCTCATTCCCCAGCACTTCACTTGCTAGTTGAATTTATTCATGATATGATCTCTCTAGTGTTTTGGGATTCCTTGAGCTGGAAGTCAGACTCCTTTTTTTACTTTTACAAGGAAAAGAGGCATATGTTGTCACATCCCTGTGTCTGACCCACTCCTTCTCATCATAAGCATTAGGACAAAAGGGCTGGTTTCACTTGGATTGGACAAGAGGTACAGATTTCAGAGGTATAACACTTTGACACTGATGGTGGGCTCTGGCACCCAATTTTACCTGATGAAATACGTTTTCTCCAGGCAATGAAGGACCTATCTACCTCCCAACAAAGGATACTGCAGAGATACTTGAACTGGTGGCAGCTGAATTCCAGTGCCAGTAGTAGTGGCAGCCCAGCTGTGCCTCTATGAATTGTTTTGGCTATTATTGCATTAGTTATTATTTGAGGCAGGGTGCAGACACACCTGCTTGGGCTGGAACTACGCTGGGTGTCTCCATCACACAGTGTAGGTTGCATGCAGTCACAAGGATGACTGTCAGACATTTTTAACACAGAGTGTTTACTGAATAGGTCATAATATCATGAACATAATTAAGCAACGTATTTTTAAACAGAGACCAAAAAAAAAAAAGATGCTAAGAGACATTTGTGACTGATGTACAACTGACAAACCCATTGACGGCTTAAGTGGGGAAAGGAAAATCATGATTATTACCTGGAACAAAATTCTCAGAACCAGGGAAAACCAATGCTTAATCTTTGGTAAAATAATCAGAACAAATGGAGCTATACAGTCCATGAAATGGATGAAGCCTGACCAGTGGTAATAACTGCACTGTGGAAGTAAGACAAAATACAGACTCAATGCATGCTACCAAAAACCCAACAAACAAATAAACATACAATGAATGCCCCCCCAAAAAATAAGAGAAGCACCAACCAAGATGCAAGACACAGTAGATTACTCCACTTTGGAGGAGTCTGTACACAGCAGTAGAACAGCAAATGCCCAGGCAATGATGACCAGTCGATCCTTACAGGAGTCCTACCGAAAAGAATGAGATTTCTTTTGTGCCACATTATCAGGCATATACTGAAACATTTTGTTTAGTTAGCTCAGGGCAAAGGGTTCCATACATGCCAAAATGCTGGATTAGTGAAAGTGTTATATATGGGAGGTAATAACTAGAAAAGGTACACAGAGATGCTGCATTCCTCACAGGATGCACAGATATTGTAACATTGGAAAATCAATGGACTCCAATAAGGTAAAGCACCTCTTTTGATATACACACTAATCAAGCCATGGGCAAATCTCTCAGGAAACTTTTTGTCCTTTTCTTACTACCTTTTTTTTTTTCCCCTGGATTTGCCGTATATTTTTGGACTTGTTTTTAATAATAATGTGCATTTGGTCCTCCGTAATTCCACCAAATGTCATCCATAAAATATATAACCGGAAGATATGATAGCATCTATGATATTTGGTCTTGGACAAATTACATTCTTTTATGGTACCCTTTACAATACACATAGATAATATATGAAGACGGAGACAGCAGAAATCTGTATGTTTGAAAGGTGATTTGTACTCCTCATACAAAGCAACAGCAATAAAAATAGGAGATTTATGATACAATTTACTCCTTCATTAAGCAGCAGACATTGTATGTGTCAGCCAACAGCTCTAAGGGTTTCAGTATTGGTTCTGCCAAGTGTCTCATTAAAAACTGATAAAAGAAACAGCAGTCTAACTTAAGCTAAACCTGCTGCTTTTCCAAGTGAAGAGCGCTTCACATTTTTACAAATTGGAATATGTATCTATTTGGATGCCTTTGTGACTACTGAACATTTCAGGAAAATTTTAGAAATATCACATCATGAAAAACCTGTTAAGTCACTTGCGCACAATATGCAACAAAGTACAATGCTTGATATTTTTTTCACCTACTGAGTCTCTTCTTCCTTGAGAAAGGTGTGATATTTGACACATCTTTTGGGCAGGATTCAATCAAGTGTGTATTGTTCTCTGCTATAGCCTCACAGTTGACTTCCACAGTCCATATTCTGTCTAATTTCTGAGTCACAGATGACCTTGCAGGCAATCAACTTTTATTACTTTCTGACAGATAGCTAGGTTGATGTATAACTCTATTTCTGTAAACAGGCTATTTCCTCAGCAGGTATCTGAATTTTATCGAATGTATCATTTATCAAATGAAGCTCTACATAGAGGCTCGTTTTTCTGGGTTTAAGAGCAGTTTGTACTTGAAAGAGATGATCACCATTACAAATTTTTCCCTGAAAATAGCATGTATCATTGCACATAAATTCCTACATAATGCCACATTTTCATATGAACACACTCAAGTTGCATTTGTATTGCAAATTTATGCATGCAAAGTAACCATTTGCACAAGTAAAATAAATAAAGGATTGCACAAATTCGAGGGGTTGGTTTTGGCACAACTTAAGTCTGATTCTCTATATTTACAAATCTAGCCTTACACATCCTAGACATAAAGCAGTTTATGTCAGCTTGAAAATCTGGGACATTTACTGTGAACATTTTGTGCAATGCAACAGAAAGGACATATGGAGCCACCAAAAGTTCACTTTTTAGACTGTCAGGGCATGGAAAAGTTATGCACATCTTACTGGTGAAACAAAAAGCTGGCATATGCATTGCCTCTGGGTAGCAGCTGGGAATGTCTAGGGACCTTAAACCTTCCTGACCACTGTGGGACTTCACTGATGTAATTCTAAATATCACAAAGTGAAAAACAAGGAGAGTCTAATGCACAGCTGAGTTTCAAATTGTCCAAGCATCAATCTAACCATCATTGTTTCACTATGGCTAGTACATTCACTTTCTTTAGGGTGTGCATTGAGAGAGATGTCAGTGAGAAAAGTATATTTGGTAACAAGCAATATTGTTTATTCATGTAAGGGAGATGGGAGAGAAAGATGTTGTGTAAAGATTTGCCAGTTACCATTTTGAGTAAAAGGAAGAAATACCAAGTACATTCATCACAGTGGACCAGCTGAACCCTTTACTGAGACAGTACTTAGTAAAGAAGGGGAATGTGTCTGGCAAAGAAGCCTGAGCCTAGACACAGTTTTTCCGCCAAAATATAGCTGAGGCATGCTGAATCACAGGGATGTTTCTTATTCCTGGAAATCTGCAGTGGCAGATACAGTCTATTAGTTTATCTCACGTGGAAATTCTTGCCTTTTAAAACATCACCTTTCTGGCCCCACAATCCACACTGCATGTCTTTAAGGCCTGAGTCTCCCTAAACTTTTCTCGTGCCTTGGCCTAATACTGCGGCAGATTCTTGCCACATAAACACTAAGAAGCTACCTAGATCTCCCACCACAGCTGGACTGCAGCCTTTAATCACAGCTGTTAATAGTCAGCTCCTTGTCTGAAGCCAGGGATGCTCCTCACTTTCAAGGCAATTACTGCACAGGTCTTGAATACCAAATGCAATCCCTGCAACATCTCCCTGTTACAACTGAGGAAAACTAATACAGAATTAGAAACAAAGCCACATTCAGTCAGATGTTGCTCCTTGACATGGCAAATATATTTATATTATATATGCAAAACTGAATCATGACAGATTGTATCTGCAGGAGGCAAAACAGCGCTGTCAAATGAAAGCTTCTCTCCTCAAAAATAAATAATTGCATCATGATAACAGGTTTCAGTAAGACACTGGGGCCACATGCTGTGCTGTCTTGATTTTTGGATAAACAAACCTGTGCCCTGCTGTTTATCAGATGAATGAACCTTTGGGACATGTGACAGTGTACAACTAGAACATGATGAGTCAACATTCAGCCATTTCTAATCAACACTTCAGAACTTAAAACACGTAATTAATAGTTAGTAAACATTATCTAATTGAACCTTACAGTGCTCTCAAGCACCTAGCTACCACTGTTTGTATCTGACAGATCCCAACCCTGCAGTTAACCAAGCTACTTGCAGCCACCACTGGAGTCGGTATCAAGGCCACAAGGAGTGCTCCTGACTCCTGACTCATGGTGAAGTTTCATGTCACGGTAACGCTGTTCTAAGAGCAAGCTGAGAATGAAAAGAGAAGCTTGCTCCTCATCTCCCCTGGCCTCCTGTTGCCTGTCTTGCACTACATTTAGCAGTCATGCAAGCACACAGCCAAACCACGTGAAGCTTGCTGTCAGATGGCCTGAACTTACCACAGATGTATGGGATCCTGCCTCTCAGGGAGACTGAACTCACTGGACATGTCATGCTGATACCTCTGCACAGCAGCAGGAAGTCCAGCATGTTAGCCTGGCCCACATGGGAGGCATAAGGAATAGGCAGATGTTGCATCCAGAGCCTCAGGAGCCTTTAAGATGGCTCCCTTATCTATGAAACGTTCTGCTAGAAAGAATTCATCTCATGCATAAGGTCTAAAATGTCTCTAGGCTGACAGGATATCCTTAATCCAGGATTCTTAGTAAAAAGTTTCCTTTTTGCCTTTCTGTCTTTAAGATTGTTGAGTTATCACAGAGATGCCACCATGGTTAACCTTCTGCTGCTATTTGTGCTTTTTCACAGTAAGAGTAATTAGTATTTAACAATAATCAATTACTTTGATGAAACACGACTGAGATTTTTTACTTACATTTTCAGAGAAAGTATTTGAAGATATATTTTATTCACTGAAGAATGAATTTATTTTTAATTTTGCCACATTTGGTAATATATATAGGAGTTAGATTTCACTGTAAACAGAGGAACAGTCGGTGTTCTAAAATTTAGTTCGTAATTATAGACTGGTAATTGCATATCTAATAGTAAGGTTGTAATTAGGATCATCCCCACAGTTCAGGTTAGTCTTAGCTCTGAGGTCACAGGCAATTCAGTGACTCAACCAAACATCATAACACTTAACCACTTGTTTTTCATTGCTGGTTCTATTACTTGAAATAGGATCATTAAATAAAGACTACGCATACTTGGTCATCTGCATGCAAATAAAGATAAATAAGATCACTGTTTCCAAGCTTTTCTGTTAGAATTTACCTTACCTTCCTTCCATCTACAGCTACCAATTTTCATTTTTATGGGGGCTATAAATTTTCAGACCATCCTTAGGCTTTTGGGAAGAACTTGATTTATCTAGGCAGTGACTGGGCTGCTGGACAGAATGGTCCCAGACTGTCAGGAAAACTGTTCCCCTATCCCAAGCAGTGGGCACTGCCTCCCCTCCCATCCACAATGCTATGTAAACAAAGGGCAAAACACTGAAAACCAGCTGAGACCTTTGATCCCCTGGCTCACAGGAGCCCCTGATCCTGCTAATCTGCAGCTGCTCATGCTTTCAGCATTCTCCGTATCTCCACGCTCCTGCAAATTACCCTTGTGTCCAGCTTTTCAGATCTGTTCCAGCCCTTCCCCATTTGCGGCAACTGCTGCTCTCACATCCTTCTTCTTTTCCCACTCCATTATATGCCCCACGAGCCTGCCGTGCCAGCTGCCTTTCTCCCTTTCTCCTCCTTTATTCTCTTTCACATAAACAGCAATATACCTGAGCACCTTTGCAGCTTCTCATACCTCCAAACTTCCTTTCTGCTTCTATTCTCCATGATTCACTCCCTAGATAAGGTCTCACTTTATCCCTTTCCATGCATGTGTTACTGGCAACTTGATTTCAGTGCTTCTTTCTTTCAGAGTTCTGTTTGGGTTCCTGAGTGGACTCCTCATCTCCTCTTCTGGCTTCAGAACTCACCATGAACAGTGCTAGAAAAAAAATAAATCAAAAAGGATTCATACTAGTAAACATAAGAAAATTAAAACACTCCTAGTCCAGATCACAGAAGGCAAAGCATTATGTTTCACAGGTATACCAGCCACACAATCTAGCACCTTCTTTGAGGTCAATTTTTTATGAGTATTTACTACAAAGTCCATCTGAAAGAAAAAAAAAACAGTTCATTTTGATATCATTCCAATATGGTACACTGTACAAACACAATTTAGATAATTAAGATGTTGGTTGTAACAGCCTCTGAGCTTTGCAAAGTTCATGTAAAAAAGCCCTTGATCAACACACTTTATTGGACTGTAATGACTTGGTAATTGTGCAGTGGTTTCTAGAACCACACCTTACATTTGTAAGGAGCAAACAGAAAACTGAAGGACAGAGGAGCTAAGTTCAAGTGATCTAAGCAACGCAACTGAGCAATTGAGATGTTTTATAAACAATGGACTCAATTTTCAAGCCACCCCTGAACTCCTTGGTTTCATGTTTTGTTTTTTGACAGCTGTTGTATCTTACAGCTGTCCCTGTAGGGTTTGTGGGTCTTTTTTCTTACTCTTAAGTCAACAATATCTGTTGTCAACCTAAGCTCCAGCTCAGATTCTGCACCTGTTCCATTTCAAATACTTCCAGGGATTAATTCGGCTCATTTTCCATACTGTCCTGATGCTGAATTACAGGTATTGCTCAACTACCTGGCATGAAGACATTTTTACTGAGAGACAGAGAACCAAGGTTTTGCCAGCATACCCAGCTTATGTCACCACCGACCTGGCCTAAAGGACTTTATAGGAGTGAGTGGAGTTTGGTCTCCAGCTTGTTTACTGGTGATGATGGTTTTAACTCAATTTGTGACCTTTCTTGCTACCTAGTTCTCAAAGATGTGATATGAACAAAGTGGATGGAGCCCTGAGAGACACGATGTAGTGAGTGCACATGGTAAGGGGGGACTGTAACTAGATGACCTTTAAGATCCCTTTCAAGCCAAACCATTTCCCGATTCCATGACTCTGTGATAATATTCAGTCCTCGTAATTTGCAGAACTTTTTTTTTTTTTTCCCGCTCATATTGAAAACATATTGTGGTACAAAAATGCAGGATACATTAACAAGATTTGAGTGTTGGAAGCTGGAGTTAAACTGAGTGAGAAATGAAGGATTACCAGGCTTAAATCAGGAGGGGAACGCCCTTATAACAAGGCCATGTGTGTCGGCATTAAATGTTGCTCTGTCAGAGCACTGCTGAACAGCAAAGGCTTCTCTGAGGAATTGCTGCTGGTCACAAGCACACCTGTAACCACCATCCAAAAATGAACATGAGCAGTAAGCGAAGCAATAAATACACATCCCAGGAGGAGCTGGCGGGCTGTGCACGCAGAGCAAAGGTGGGAGCAGGCGGCCATCGCCTCACACGCCAGGGTGTCTCCGTGAGGGCAGACAGAGCAAGCCGGGGGGAACTTGTGTGTGCAGGGGAGCGGGTGACAGTGGAACAGACCGCGCCGGCTCTGAAGCGTGCGGCCCCTCGGAGCGTTTCCCGGCACACCGATCCCTCCCGGGCGGCACATCAGAGCCTTTCCCGGCACACCGATCCCTCCCGGGCGGCACATCAGAGCCCTTCCCGGCACCCGCATCGTTCCCGTGCGGCCCCTCAGAGCCCTTCCAGGCACCCGGATCCCTCCCGTGCGGCCCCTCAGAGCCCTTCCCGGCACCCCGATCCCTCCCGTGCCGCACACGGAGGCTCTCCCCGGCACCCCGATCCCTCCCGTGCCGCACGCGGAGGCTCTCCCCGGCCCCCCGATCCCTCCCGTGCCGCACACGGAGGCTCTCCCCGGCACCCCGATCCTTCCCGTGCCGCACATGGAGGCTCTCCCCGGCACACCGGTCTCTCCCGCGCAGCTCCTCAGAGCCTTTCCCGCCGCCCCGGTCTCTCCTCCCCCTCACGGCCGGGCCCCGCCCCCTCACCGCCCCCGCTCGCCATTGGCCGCCGCTCGGGCGGTGGGCGGGGCGTGCCTCTACAGGGCCGGCGCCTGCGCGATGCCTCCCCGCCCCCTCCGGACGGGTTTCCCGCTCGCGCGGCT
>VZTX01007094.1:0-22978 GCA_013400915.1 Pardalotus punctatus | reverse complement strand
ATGTGTGTGTATATGTATGTACAAATATGTGCCTATATATATGTGTATTATATATGTACCTATATAAGTATATGTGTATATATATTATATATACCTTTTTCTTTTTTTTTTCATGAATCTAAAGGATTTCCTTTAAATCCTCCAGGAAATCCACCCCAGGACGAGCAGCTGGGGATAGGAGAGAAGGCTGATCCTAATTCAGTGTGTCCTGACAGGAAACGACGTTGAGCCTTCACTGAGGTGTGGGAAAACTCCCTCAGTGCTGTGCTCTCTCCCCCTCTGTCCCTGCCAGGCCCCCGTCCCCACACAGTGAAAACACTCCCTGCTCTTTTTGGGGTTGTCCCTGCACTGTCTGTGGGGCTGGGGAACTTACAGAGAGAACCACAGGAGTGGTATCCATGCGGGTGTTTTACTTTGCATGGAAAAACAAGGATTTTTAAAATTTTTTTAATGGAGGGGTCTTTCCCTGTCATTTCTGTGTGTTTTCCAGGCCGGGGCGGCTTGCACTCTTCTCTAAACTTTATTGCTTGGCCCAGCCCACAGCATCCCAGTGCTGTTCTTCTCATGCCCACACCGGGAAAGGAGACACAGGGAGCCTGGCATGGGAAAACCAGGGAAGCAGGGTATGGGTCTTGCCCTCTTTATCCATTTTATTGTTACATAGGACACCACAGGTTCCCCTCTGAGAAATGCCAGGCACCCTGAGTCCCCTCTCACAGCAGATGTGGGCAGCAGGGCTGCAGGGTGCCAAAGGGAATTGATTTTAGGGCAAAGTCCCAGGGAGAGCAGGGCTGGAGGCAGGGGCCGGGCAGGGAGGGCACAGGGAGCTGCTCAGCCCTGAGTGCAGGGTCAGAGCTGCAGCAGCCACAGTTGAAAACACAGAGAGGGCAAGTTCTAAACAAGCTCTCTGAGCTTTCACCACCATGAGGAACAAGGGTCCCTCGGAAAGCACTGATGGAAATGGTTTGAGGTGAGGGGTGTGAGCAGTGCTGCTGCTCGGGGAGGACTCGCTGCTCCACGGCACCTCTGCTGCAGCCAGGGCTGGTAGGAAGCAGAAAAACAGAGAGTTTGCATCGGGCCAGGGCTCGTGCTGGGCAGCTACAGCACGGTCATGGTCATGGGTACCAAGGAATTACATGGAGATGGTCAAGGAATGAGGAACCTTCACCTCCATCAGTAGGATGCACTCTGCAGGGTGAGGTCTCCACGTCCACACAGAAATCCTGACAGTGCTGGAGAAGGAAAAGCCTGGGATGTGCTCACTGCACGGTGTCTGGAAGTCCTTTAGTTCTCCTCTCTGGTGCAGCACTGACAGCTCTGAGAGGCTCAAACCTCTGAACACAGAGGGCCTCTGCTCTTGGGGTGCTGCTGCTGTCAAGGGAGTTAGATGAGTTGACTTAGTTTGCATGAAAAAAGTTATTTCAATCCCAAAGTTTGCTGGCAATTTCCTTAGGGAACAAGGAGGGGGAAAAAAATCCCACTGTATTCAGAACAACATGCTGGAAGTATTTCTTTTGATAAGTCAAGCCATTCCATACTTCATGATTAGTTTTGAAGGGGAAAACAACCTTAACCCAACCCACACAGCAACCTGCCCAGCTTCCTGCACAACCTCTGCAAAACAGGATCATAAACACTTCTTTATCCAGTAGGCACGTTAGTGAGGCTTCATTAACTCCAAAGCTCAATTAAAGTCTCTAAAAGGCTTTGAGCTGCTTGACCGAAAGGCTCTATGAAAATTAATTTAGTGCTTTTGTATCTGCTCAGCACCGGGACTACAACGAGATGCTCTGCCCCCCCCAAAATGGGTACAGAGAGGTGATGGCTGGGGAGGGGAATCAACAGGTGGCTTTTCTGAGGGCACGTGGTGGCCAGAGGGCATGGGCTGGCCTTAGAGATGAGGGAAGAGCTCTGATTTTTAAACACTGAGTATCTGCCTTGCAGCTGCAGGCTGAACACAGCATGCTCATCTCTTCCCAGCTGCAGCCTTCGCCCGGCCTGGGAGCCTGATGAGACAGTTTGGAGTAGGAAAGGGGGGGTTAATTGCACATTTTATGGCTGCTAAGAGTCCCCCTGAGCCGCAGAGCTGCCTGCTGCACGGGCAGAGAGTCACATCCGGGCTGAGCAGCGCACGGGGACACTCAGATAAATGCCACCCCTGCGCCTCGGTGGCAGATTTACCAGGCTGTTTGCATCTCCGGTGTAAATCCAGGCACTTAGAGATAAACTCAGTCCATCGCGAGGAATTGTTTCAACAAAGCAGGGCCTGTCAGGAGCGGGGTTATGTTGACAGAGTGGCGGTCCCTGCCGTGCCAGCTCTTGGCATCCCCCAGCTGCAGCCTTTATTTACACAGCCCTCTGCAAGGAGCACGGCTCAGCCGAGCATGCGTCGCTCCCTCCCAGAGGTCCGGAGTTAGCAGGAGATATGGGAGAGCAGCAGCATCCTCTTGGACTTGCCCAGACAGCCAGGAGGAGTGTTGAGTGCCTGGAGCCTGGGAAAGCCTCAGAGAGTGGTCATTTCCTCAGCTTCCCCATCTGCAGCTCAGCCTCAGAAGGTGGAGGGTTGGTCTGGTACCTTTGTGTGCAAGCGGAGAGGAAAAGAAGCAAAGAAGAGGAAAAGTGAAGGGAAACAAGGGAAAGCACGGAGAAAAAGTGAAAAGGAAAAAGATGAGCACTGGTGAGATGCTCTGCATTTGTGTAAAACCCCATCTCTCCTGCTCCCTGACAGTTCTGTCTGGAGGTTTGCATTCAGCACAGGCTCCTCCGTAACAAATACCAGAGTTTTATGCAGCGGAATAATTGTTTAGTGTTGAATAATTCTCTCCATTTGTACCCTCAGACGCCGAGCAGAGCTGACACTCGGCTCAGTCAGAAAAGGAAAAAAGCTTTCAGGTGTGGGGAGAGCTGGGGGGAGCAGCAGGACCCCCTCCCTCTGCTCACTTTGCCCCCTGTCCCCTGGCTGGCTTTGCCGCAGGGACACATTGGTGCCTTATGGTCAGCCTGGTGCCCAGCAGCACCCCTGGGGTGATTCCTCCCCAGGGAAAGGTTTATTCCTCTCCCATTTAGCTTTCTGGGATTCCTGCTGGCCCATTTCTCCAGGTCCCTCAGAATGGTGCCACCACCATCCCCTCCATCAAACCCTCCTCGCAGTTTCACATCTCCTGCATCCTCAGAGCCTCTCTGCGCCATCCTCCTGCTCTGTAATGAAGATGTGAAACACCACTGACCCCAGGATTGATCTCTGTGCTCCCCACCAGCCCCTGGCTCTCTCCATCACGTCTGTGAGCTCACAGGTCCCACCCTCTCCCCTCACAGCCATTCCCATGGCCCACCTGGCCAATTTGCTGGAGACTCTCCAGAGATAAATTTTTATCCTCCCCATTATAAAGATATGGGAGAGTGGGACCAAAACTTCCCAAAGAAATCATTCCTAACAAACAAGCATGGGAGTTCCCACTGGGTTTGGAGTGGCTGTCTCAGAGAATCAGGAGTGGACAAGGCTTGACACTAAACATCCCTGCAGGCAGAAATTTCTGCTCTTCCCAAAGGCCAGCAGCATATTAGTTTCAGAGGCAAGAAGTTTCTGCTGCAGCTCAGGGCTTTAAAGAGCAGGCAGAGACAGCAGCTCTCGAGACTCCAGCACTGTCTTAATAGAAGACACTGCAGTAAGGGAAATATTATATTAAATCTCTATACTTATACGTGTAACAAAAGTGGTATCAGCAAAATCCTCCAGCATCAAAGCAAATCACTTACCTATTTTTAGCCGTGTGATTTAGTCACACACTCTGAGGAAATAAGGTCAGGTTCTTTGCGATGTATCCCTTTCTCCCTGTCTCCTGCTATTTTTTTCCTGTCCTTATTAAAATTCTCCAGCCTGCAGCAGAGCCTTACGAGCCGGAGCCTTGGCGGAGCCGGCACCATCTGTGGGGTCAGGCTGTGCCCTGTCCCAGCAGGGATCTGTCCTGCTGTCACCGTGCCTGGCCTGGAGGGAACATTTGCATCCCAGCACTTCCAGGGGGCTCAGGGCCATGGCAGTGAAAGGGTGTCCCCGGGAAATGTCACCCCTGGTGCCATCGGGAGCTGGCCTGGGCATGCCCAGCTGTGACACTGCTGCCTCTTCCTGCAGCTTTCGGTCCCAAACCACTCCGTGCCTCAGTTTCCCCAATCCCTGTGTCTTGCTTTGGTCTCTCCTTCAAAAACGAGCAGCTCCAAAACTAAATTCGGGCTCCTTTAAATGTCATTGGAAGAGCAATTCCAGCAAATAATGGGGAGATTATTATATTTCTTTGAGTATTTTGTTTCCCAAGACCTTTTCTTGGAATTGTTCTGGCAGACATTGTTTTAATTTAAAAAATAAGTATCATTTTTATATTTGAAAGAGAAACTATTGGCAAAACTCCCATAAAGAAAACTCTATTTTCTACCCACCTGCATAGCACCACAGCATTATTAACAGTAACAAAAGAGTAATGGAAATTAATTTTAAAAATTAATTTTTTGGGGTTTTTTTTGTTTGTTTTTTTCAGTGAGACTTTCTTAGCTCCATTTTCATTTCAGCTGCTACCAAGAGGTCTGGTCTGGGATGCAATAATTCATTCATCTCATGATCCAGTTGAACTTTGAACTTCTTGGTCCAGCGCATAAGAATATTATTGCTGTTTCTTTTTTACAGTTTGATAATTCACTATTTTTTATAGCTGCAGCGCTGACTGCTGTCTAACACACTTTGATATTTTACCTATTGAGCACTGACCATGATTCATGGCCTTATGGTCCTGTGAGTTCAGCTCCTGACCCCTGAAAATTCTATTTTGCTTTGCAAGTTGCAGTAATACACATAAAACATTAGAATTGGCTCAGACTTGATTTCTGGACCATGCAAAATCGAATTTGTTAATAAGGAGATAAAAAAATCTTCGTAAATTCAGTTTTTCAGTCAGTCTGAAGTCAACCGAAAATGCCTTCATTTTAATAATCTACAATTAAGAATGATTTTAGAAAAGTTTTCAATTTGTTTTAAATTCTGAGACTGTAAAGTAAAGGACCCTACAAAATAAATTATTTCCATTTCTGCAATCAAAATGATGCCACGGTTGCAAAGATAATAGTGCCAATTAAACAAATACTAACGACTAAAATATTTCCATTGGAAATACCAACATTATCAACAACCTCACAGAAAAGAAGCTCCTCAATATTGTTTCCAATTTTAGATGTGGTCTATAGTCCCTAGCCCTTAAAACGAGTTATTTTACAGCTCTGTATTGATATTTGCTCAAAACTTGCTGCTGTTTTCTGTGTTCATTATTTACCACTGGGAGAATGTATTTGGGTGGTGTAAATGATGTTGTTTTGGGTACTGCTGCAGAGTTAAGGTTATTGTTGAAACTTTAATCAATACCTTTGATGCTTTTTGCCTCTCTGCTTTTTGACCTGCTGCGGCTGTATTTGTTTTAAATCTTGCCATTGAATAACAACAAAAGAAATCCGACTATTTCCATGAATAACTGCAAGGTACTAATTATGTTGTGTAAATTAATGGTCTATTTACTGCCTTAACCTATCTTAACAAAGATTTTGTTTGGGGATATATTACTAATGAAAAAGCCTTGACATCTTAATACTCTCCTGGGCAAATCGTTAGAATAGATCCCAAATGCAATTAAAGAAGGACTTTTTTTTAAACCACTGTATTAGGAGATAAATAGGCACAGTCCCCTCTCTGAGTGCTTGTTTGTAAATCCACAGAATTCCCATTAATTCCGTGCTTCTCGCCTCAAAACCGGGCTGCTACAGGTGGAGCAGGAGAAATAGCTGGGACAGGAATTGGGGTTTGGTTTATTTTTGTTTTTAAAATTGAAATGGGGGAAATCCCCAGAGGTGAATTAATAATAATTGATAAAATTAATGACCTGGGGTGGGAATCTCCTCCTTTCGAGGATTCTTTTCCTCACCCCTCAAGGAGTCTTTCTCCAAGTGTCCACAGGTCTGGAATGGCCTCCCACTCAAATTTCCAAAACATCTTTTTGAAGATCATTGCCAACTCTGGTGAACTTTTGGTAATCTCATTATTAGGAGAGAAAAAAGGGATTTTCTTGGTGTTTCTGACCACTCACACTGTTCCATTTCCCTATGGTTCTTGTGAAGCAGGATCTTTATAACCTTTGGAGTCTCCAAGAGAAGTTTTAGAAAGCCAACCCTAAAACTACAACTGTCTTAGAAAAGCCATGGGTTACGATTTAATCAATCTTAAATATTTTCCAGTGGAGACATGGCTTAGGGAGGACACGACCCTTGAATTTGAAATGAAGCGAAACTGTTGTTTTTTTCTTCTGAGACATCCAGATCCTTTCCTGACAGTTTTCAAACCTGCAGCTCTCAAAAATTCAGCTTTCCTTTTTCTTCTTTTCACTGCATTTATGGAGACAGGAACTATTTTGAAGGAGAAAGAGGGCAAAAGGGAGGGGAACGGATGAGAACAGTCCATGACCCTGCTGAGATGGACAGACAGGGAAGAAAACTGAGAACAGACAACTCCTGCACATCCCCACAGTCTGAACCACCAAGAAGAGGCTTCTGAGCTTGTAGGAATGGGGTTGGATGGTCGGGACAGTGATGAGAGATCTCTGGAGTCAAGGCTGGTCTTGGAGCATGGGGTTTATTGCACAGGGCATGGGTGTAGGGGCCCTGCTGAGAGCTGTCAGCCCCAGCTTGGAGCAGCCCTGAGAGAGGGGGGAAGAGAAGAGAAGAGAAGAGAAGAGAAGAGAAGAGAAGAGAAGAGAAGAGAAGAGAAGAGAAGAGAAGAGAAGAGAAGAGAAGAGAAGGAAGCAGAGTGGAAAAGCAGAAGAGGAGAGGAGAGTGAAGTTCCTGTTGTGATACATTAAATCTTCTATACTGAATATTCTAATTTACACCATCCGATCTAGTACAAGATACAAATCCTATAGCTTTTACATACAGCCTATAAGAATCATTACATTACCATACTGTGTTCTATTTTAAACCCTAAAAACTACTCTTTGGATCCCTCCTGCCAGGCCAGCAGGGTCTGCTCTGACCCTTGGACCCTTGGTAAGGAGAGGGGCACTGTTTAATCCAAATGGGATTACCTTCAACTGGCCATGCTATTGTTTTCCAGTTGTTCAGGAACTGAGGCTTGGCATCTTAGACATCAAAACTTGCTTTCAATTCTATTTCACTTACAGGTTTCATACTCCCAAAATCTAGCAGTCGTATTTATAAGGTTTTCCTGTTTCATCTTCCCCAACATGAGCTCACGGGGGAAAGCCCTAGGTCCAAAGCCATTTCTTCCCTTGATTTTTGTGACCCTTTTGCTAGCAGGAGCCCTTTCCAGAGCAAGGCTAAATAAAGAGCCTTCAAACTCTTCCAGGGCAGGGGAGGGAAGGGGGAGGCTCTTGCTGCCTCTCTGCCACTATTGGCACTCAAGCAGCTGAATTAATCCATAGTTTCATGCCTGCTGGTCCCCCTGATTGGGCTTTTATAATTAGAACAATCTTGTTCCCCGGTGTTTATGAAAGGAGACTCCAGTGCTGCCTCCCAGGTTTTCATTACAGCTGAATTTCAGGGCATTTATTTCGCTTATTGCTACCACTCCCCTGTCTTTATTTGCTAACAAGGGCTTTGTTCCGTGCTGGGTATTTCAGAGGGACCCAGGATTAGGGCAGCCCCTCCTCTCTCCGTTTTTCCTCTGTCTCCCCAGCACTCCCCGGTCCGCTGGATTATGGAATTGTGCCATTCCGCATTCCTGCATCCCTCCTTCCAGAGGGTGCGTTGATTTACCCCTCTCAGCTTTCCTCCCCACCTTCCTCCCGAAGAACAAACAGCATCACATGTGCCAGAGCTCCTCGTGTCACCGCTCCCAGTGCCTGCGCTTTGCAAAACAAAAGCCTGGAATTCCCGGCCGGAAAGCCGGAGTGACAGGCGGGAGGGTAAAACTGAGAACGAAAGAGGCAAAAAACTATTTACAAGGGAAGGGTTTGTGGCAGGGCTTGGAAAGAAGCAGAGTAACACCCAGCACATCCCACTCTCACACTCAGGACTGGGAAATATGGGACATTTTTTCCTTCAAGTGTGTTTTGAAGGTAAATATCGCTTCCCCATCCCATTTTCCAGCTATTTTTTCTCCTCAGGCTTTCAGAGTTGTGTCCATGGTCCTTAAACCACGCAGCCCAGATCCTGCCAGACGAACTCTGCCTCACCACGGTTTTGTGCAATGTCTGCAGTTTCAGCCCCCTGTGGGTTGGGACAGGAGCGAAAGTTGTATTTTCTCTAAAAGAACAGTCTCAGCCTTGAAGAAGGCATTAGGAATCTCCATGTTTAGCCGCTCGCTTTCTTTTCAGTTTGGTTTTGTTTTTCGTAGATTTATTCCCCCCTAGTGATTTTCCTGAAATTTAAATACGTGCCAGCAGTTTACAAGCCTTTCCCGACGCTGCCCTAGGCAGTACCGTGTGTTTTCACCTTCCCTGCCTTCAAGATTTAGCTCGAGGGTCCAGCCCCCGTGGTAAAATACCCGGCCCTTAAAATTCCAGCCTGCTGCCATCGATCGCAACAAATCGTCTTGGGCTTACTGCTCAAACTGAACAAAACCGAGTCTTTAACACACCAAATGCCAAAGCCATAAATACGAGGGCTCAGAGGGACAGCGGAGGGGATGGAGAGGGAGATGAAGGGAAGAGCCCTGGGCATGTGCAGGGCCCCAGAACTGGGGCAGGGGCGCTGATCCCCCCAGCCCGGCACATTGTGCTCGCCCCACACCAGGGATGCAGAGAGCTATTTCCAGCAGGTAGGCTATAAATCTCTTGTTTATTGCCTTTTATTATGTTGTTTCAACAGCTCTTAAAGCAGGAACAGCGACCGATTGATGGCTGCTTTAAATCTCTTTCATTTTCTGCACATATTTCTTTATATTTCGGGGAGGGGGGCATCCATCTTTTCTGCACCCATCCACCATCTCTTTCCCTTCAGGAGTCAAATGCCAGCTCTTCCCTTTATGAGTCATGTTTTATAGATCTTCCTCCGTTCTGGTGGCTGGGAAAGGGCAGCCAGGGAGCGCGCCTGGAAGGGGACACACTGTGTTTTGCTGGGAAATGCACTGAGATTGGATTCAAACCCAGAGAGAAAAAGCAGAGAGAGGAGAAGAGGTGGATGGAGAAGAACTGACTGCCATGGAATGAGGAGGAGAGGCCCACAATTAAAATAGTGTATTTTATAGTCGATTATCATAGCCTGGATCAATTTTCAGGTGTGAATTTGCAATTACATTCCCTCCTCTCAAACGAGCATCCCACAGGGCACGGAACAGCACTGCAGCTTTGGAGATGGTGTCTGATGAGGTCAGAAGATCCTTATGGAGATGCCAGAGGAGAGTTATGGATTAAATCCCAGTATCTCCATGGTGCTTTGGGGAAACCCCACCTGGAGCATCTCGGGGATCCTCAGCACAGGAAGGACATCAGCCTGTTGGAGTGAGTCCAGAGCGGGCCACAAAAACCATCAGAGGGATGGAGCAGCTCTGCTGTGAGGACAGGCTGAGAGATTTGGGGTTCTTCAGCCTGGGGAAGGCTCCAGGGAAACTTTCTTGTACTTTCCAGTACCTAAACAGGGCTTACAAGTATCTCAGGCCAGGCTGGACGGGGCTTGGAGCAGTTTGGTTCCAGTGGAAGTGTCCCTGCCCTGGCACGGGTGTAATGGGATGGGCTTTGAGATCCCTTCCAACCCAAACCATTCTGGGATTTGATGATCTCAAGCAGTCACCGTGCAGCCCCTCTCACCAACCCCCAGCTTCAGGGACACCAGGGACCTTGGGGTGACAGAGGTCACACCAGCAACACCAGTGTTGGAAAATATACCTGTTTAAAAATTTTGTATATCTTTAGTCAAAAGCTTTGTTTGTCTTTGCCCCGGGAAAAGGAATTTTAAGTTTCTTTGCAGGTTATTGTTCTACCAAGTGAGGTTTGATGAACTCAACACATCAACAGACTGGGAGTAGTCCAAAGATAAAGAGCCATCAGCCACCATGAACGGAACATCAGCCCGAACCTCAGCCCTGGTGGGTCACAGACACCTGGTCCGGAAAAAAAGAAATAAGAAAGAAGACCTAATTAACATGGGAGCGAGGAGGTTGGGATCCAATGGGAAACTGAATATTGGGGGTTGCTCGACTCTGGACCAATGAACTTTGAAACAGTGCATCTCTGTGGGTTTTTGGGGGAAATCCTGTAAAATCCACGTGTCACGGAATGATTCTCTCTGCACACCCAGGCTATGTGTGGATGAGATTATTTCTGTGGTACATCCTGGCCAGAAAATAAAAGTAATGCCTCGACTCTCTAACATTAAAAATGTTGTTGGAGGGTTTTTGTTTTTCTCCCAGTTTCGGTGACACCAGCAGTGCCAGAGCTCCCTCCCCCAGTGAGCCTGGAGGCAGGGATGTGATGGATGGCAGCACCAGGGAACCTCAGGCATCGCTCTCCCTAAGCCTGTATTTTTCCAAGAGTTGATCAAAATCTTATTACGTTGGTCAGGGTAGCTATCTACTGGCAAAATAGAGTTTTCCCATGAAAACATTTCATAAGGATATGTCCACAGCAGTGAAATTTATAGTGTGGGGGGAAAAAACGAGTGAATTATTTCAACAGTGTTTGCTCCAGTTCTCATTTTGATTACCTTCATTTTGACAGGTATTTTAATATATTCATATTTTCATGCTTTGACCTTATCAGAACGAAACGTTTCATTCCATCTAAATGAAGGGATTACAAATGGGCTGGATGAAACTCTTGGCTGTTCTGAATCTGAAAAATGTGACAACTTCTGTTCCACAGAAAAGTTCCAAATTTCCACGTCTCATCAGCATTCAAAGCAAACTCCCCAAAGAGTGAAAAGGTCTCGCAGGAACACCAATTAGAAGCCCAAGACCACTCACCACACGATGGCCCTTTTAGGCAGGTTTCCAGCGTTCATTAAGACTTCTAAACTCACAGCTAATTTTCATGCTGGATTCAGACTGGTCACGACTCTTTAATGGTGTTTTTTAAGCACCTGAAAATCCAGTCCCGGGTTCTCCGGGCACATCCGATCCCACAGCCCTGGCAGACCATTCCAAGCTGCTTTTCTGGCTGGAGGTGAGGGCTTTTAGCAGCCCATCAGCTGAAAGCAGCTGCTTTGCAAGGATTTAAGGAAAACACTGAATACCAAAAAAACCCCATGCTAAAGAACAAAAAAAACCAACCAAATAATCACAGCAATGAGCATCCTTCGAGGTCAGTGTCTGTGCAAGAAGCCAGCCCAGCCAGTGGGGTCTCTCCTGTACCATCTGGGAGGGCAGAAAAACCCATCTTCAGGCGTCCATGATTATGTATTTCCACCCAGTGCAAAGGGATTTGTACCGATAATTCCCAAAGGCCAAGTGTGAAATAACTAAATCATGCGCACATGCCAAATGGGAGGAAGAGGGAGGGGAGCAGGGTCTCCAGTCACTCCTTCCCATCCAAAATGGGAATTAACGGCCTTATTTTCTCTTTAAATTAACATGAGGCCACAAACCCCAGCGTTTCCCAGTGTGCAGCTTCTGTTTTACAAGAAATACCCACAGATCCCACCTCTTGACCGGACCCACCTTTTCTGATTTATGTGACAATTTTCTCCTGGGAGCTGTGACAAAACCTCGGCATCGCTGATGGATGGGATGTCACCAGTGAGCGAATTCTCACCTGGGAGCTCTCAAAGCCTCAGGCACACCTCTGGTCCAACATCTTCATTTCTACACTCCATTATCGCAGCTTTAAAGCATTCCCATATAAAGGCCAAGTGGACACATAAATGTTTGGCCAGCTTGAGCTGTATCAGTTAAAAGGGTGAATAGCTTTTTTAATTATTTCATTTTTTTATGACTCAGATGTGCCAATAAAACTCTTGGCCAGTTTTCCACAGCTTTGCTGAACTCAGAGCAAATTAAACTGACAAAGCAATTTTTTCCCCAGGGGTGGAAGAGCTGCTTTCTAGGATGGCAATCCAGGCAAATTCTCAGACTTCACCCAGAGGTAGAGTTGGGATTTGTAAAACTGCTTTTCTTGCTTTCAGAGAGGCATCAGCTAAAATTGTCTCTTTCACGGTGTGAAGGGAAAGGCATTCATTTCTGAAAGGCCCCATCCCAAGGAATTTAACAGATGATGCAAACAAATAAGCAGAGAAATATATTCAAGAAAAGGTGGGCTCTAATCTAAGATAAATCGGTGTCCAAACAGTGACACAGAACAACCAGGAGGCTCAGGGCTGAAACCATCCAGCTGTACCTTAAGTGCAAACTTCTGAACATGGGTGAAAATTCAGAATAAAAGACAGATTCCACCCCGCCTTCCCATCAGACCCAGTAACTATCAAATTATTGTCCTCGTCCTCGGGAACCTGGCTGGGCTCTGCCTGTGCTGAGCTGAACAAGGATGTTCTAATCATGCCTGGCTCAGCAGGGCTTTTTTAAGGCACAAGGAACCTAGTGGTGCCCTCAGCCCTGCCTGCAGCCTCATTTACACTTTACAGGAGCTGTGCTGATGGGGCAAAGCAGGACAGCTCCAGGGCTGCGGGCACCTGCAGCCCACACCAACCCCAAAGTGCTGGAACCCATCCCAGACAGGGCACTAACAAACACGTGCCCCAAAGGTTTTGGGGTTTTTTTGGTTTTTTGATTTTTTAATTTTTTTTTACTCAGTACCATTAGCAGCAGAAAAAATCCTCTGGAAATCGTTGTGTAAGAAAAAAACCACACGTTTTTTAAAAGGTGTCTCAGTCAGGGATGAGCCTCCTGGCAGATCTACCTGTCCCTAAAGCAGGCTACCTGAAACAGAGGACTAGACAAAATTAGGAGTATAAAAAGCAGACAATTTATTCAAGGCCTTCAAGGTACATGTGGGCAAGCAAAGTCCCCTTGTGGGACTACACCAAAAATGGATGCAGGGTCACGAGCCCTTCACCTTTTATAAATTCTGTCCCGTTGGCACTGTTCCTAATTCTCCCCTCACACCCTCAGGTGATGATGGCAACCACCCCAAACCTGCTCCCCCACAACTCACTGTTGTTCACATATTTTCGGGCCCTAAGGCAATGAATGTGTCCTTGGATTTTCTGTTCAGCGGGATTGTTTTGGTTAAAGGTGCTGGGAACAGAGGTTTTTAGCACTTTGTAAGAAGCACAGAACTACACCAAGTTACAGATACATGAAGAGGAAAAAACTAGAAATTATTAAGGCACGGCTAGGCACTGCTTGAGCGACCTGGCACCACACGGTTTGAATCCCTGCGCCTCAGTTTCCTCCCTTGGTGCTCTAAGGCAGCAATATTCCCCTCACAGAACGTCTCTGCATTTGGGAGGTGGCTCAGAGGCCACCGGTACCCGAAATACTGCAAAACTCAGACTTCTGGATCCAGGGCACTGCCGTTTCACATTATCAAACTATTTATTAACTGTCACAGCAATCAAATATTGTCCACAGCAGCTTCTGTGGTTCTCCACCAACAAGGACAAGCCTTGACAAAACTTCTGTCTCAATCTGAGTGCCAGACTGCCTGCGCTGGTGACTCAGTTTCTGACTATTTCTGCCTCTAACAGCAGCAGCTCTGATAAGATTGCTCGGAGTAGCCCATGTTCAGCAGTTTAATGGGTACCAGCCCAGACAGACTAATGGATCTGGAGACCAGGAGAGAGCAGGAAGGTGAGCTGAGTGGAGAATATTGAGGCTTTTAAGGCAGAAAAGTAGCAGCTAGACATGGGGTAGCTGACTCACAGAGCCTCGGTGGAGACAGATATCCTGGCTGGGCGTCCCCAGCCATCCATCAGCCAGCGACAGCCCCGTGGAAAGCAGGCATTTCTTGAAACAATTTGCAAAATGCAAAGCAGAGCTGGGAAGGGATCCTGGGGCGCAGGGCCAGACACACAGCCAGGTGAATTATTGTCAAGTCTGAGCTCACAGGCTTTTCCCTCTCCTGGGGAAGAACGTTTCCATTGCTGTATCGCCACCCAGGAGATGTCGGTGCCTCGGAGGAACCAAATGTTCCACCCAGCACCATCCATTTCTCTGGCTCTGACAGGGCCAGACAAGAAAAATCTGCTCTTGCTCCTCCTCATAACTTTCAGACCCTAATAAACAAATTCTGCCAGGGAGAGGGAGGTGCTGAATTCACCCCTGTGCAAGGACTTGCCCAAAAGGTGTTTTACCTGCAGGTTGTCTCTGGTGAGTGACTTTTCAGGGCCTGAGCCACAGAGGATGAACTTCAGTCTGCTTCAAGATGCATTTCCTAACAGTGGGATCTGTGAAAAAACACCCCAAAAACATTTAAGGCATCTGCCATATCAGAAACTGAGTAAATACGGAAGGATTGGATGAAAATGGCTCCCATGCTCCTTCAGTGAAACCTTAAGGGTTTTTGTTTCGCTTTTTATCCAAAGAAAATCCTGACTACATACAAGAGGAGGAAGACAGAAACCAGGGCCACCACGTGTCCTTCTGCAGAAATATTTGTAGGATGATATTTATTGTTCCCAGACTGCCTGAGCAGAGAGCCCTTTGCCCTCTCCTCACAGGTGTTAATTATTCTGAGCACTGAAGAAGGGTTTGCACCAGCAGGAAGGTGAGCTGAGAACATCTAGAAATCGTTTGAGTTGCCAGCAGAGAATGAAATACTTCCTGGCCTCGCCAGTGGAGTGATGCAAGGAGAGGCTGAGAGGGGTAAGGGACAGGAGAGAGAACAGGAGTGATCCCATAATTAAACAAAAGGCTTCCTCCAAAGCCCCCCGTGATGGATGTGCTCCTGCAGGCTGGGAACCAGCTGGTGTCGCTCAGTTTTGTTGCACTGGCTGTAAATAACAGCTCTCCTGGGACGTGTGGGGAGGGCAAAAATGGCATTCGGCAGAAAAATTGCGACAGGGACAAGGATGTGATGGAGACCTTGGGTGAGTAAGGGATGCAGAAGCTGAGGCGGAGACAGAGTGCTGATTTATCCTGGCCTGCCCTGGAGGTGTCCCTGCCCCTTCCCCAAATCCACAGGGTGGGCACAGCAGGGATCAACAACTCAGCACAGCCACAGAGGGCAGGAGGAGGAAAGCAGCACATGCACGGGGTGGGAGATCAGCAAACAAAACCTGGTGGGGAAAGCAGCTTTTTTATCCAGGGGAGGGAAGAGAGTGACACCCAATGTCGCAGGAATGCCATCCTTGTGACAATACCTGGATAGCTTCAAACAACTTCAAACCAGGTTTCTACCCACATTGAAGGGATGGCAAATCATCCCCTGGCTGCTGGAAACCAACATTTGGGGAAGGGAAGACATGGCCAGGTCAGAAAGAAAAGCTCTGGGAGAACTCAGCTGCCCTGGTCATGCTCAGCCTCCGCTCTCGTGCTGCTGGGTGTGCTCCCTTTAGGAGCCTTGGCTCTGGGGAACAGGGAAACTGATGTCAGAGGGGTGTTTGTAGTTCCACACTGCCCAGCATCACGGAGGGAGGACGTGGGGCAGATCCAGGTTCAGTCAAGAGGTCTCTCATGCAGCAGCTCCACAGAAAAATCCCCTGGTCACACCATCCCTCAAACTTCCTCATCCCTGATCCAGCATCCTCCTCCATGAGGCCAACGTGGGGCTGTGCAATAAAGCAGGAATTGGTTTAGATCATGACCTGGGCTGGAAATCTTAATCTCAAGGCAGATGGAAAACCTTCATGAGCACACACACACCCTACAACACACCCCAGAGCAGGTTGCAGACACGGGGGCTTCTATCAGACTTTGCTCTCACTCTGCTGTCTGAGGAGGTGGCTTTCCAGGAAACCTGTCTTGTGGGGTTGAAATCCTTGGATCATACCTGCAAATGGGAACTCGGCCTTGCTGATTTCTGAGCCCTGCATTTCGGAGCAATGGTTCCTTGGACAGAGAGGAGCCCCTTCTCCTGCAGACTCGAACCTCTCAGCTGAGGCCCTACAACAACGCCATACACCTTTCCACTTTAGTTACTTAAAGTAAATTGCATCTCATCCCTGGCAAATTTAAAAGGCAGCCGGCAAACCCTCCCAAGAAGAGCCATGATGGAATTCAATTTGTGTCGACTCCGGGCTGGCAGGGATTTACAGCCGAGCTCGATCCGGCACAATGCACTTTATTCTTTTTATAGAGCAGCCGGGATGCAGCGGTGGAACAGGCACGTTGTGGGGAGCAGAGGCTGAGGAACAGGAAGGGGTTTTATAGGTTCAATGAGATTTATGAAGAAAGACGTTTCTCTGGAGCGGGAAGCAAGGGAATTTCCAAAAGGAGTGGAATACCTCTGCTCTTCTCCAGGTGCCTTTAATGGTGAGAGGAGTCCTTGAGAGTTTTTATCATCAAATAGAAAGGAGCACAAAGTGGAATTGTGCTCCAGTGGCTCAATGGCACAGAGGGTGTCCAGGGCACCTTCAATGCCCGGATTCTCCACAGCACACACTGTCTGCTTCCATGGGGCACAATTGTTTGCTGATTTCAGGGATGGAGAGGGGAAAGATTTCAGGTCTAGAAGGATATGGTGGCAAAGCACGCCCCTGGCTGAGTTTAGGAGAACATGCAATGCAAACCCTGCTCCCATGAATGGCTCCATCAGAAGAGCAGTGCCTTGGGGTTGTGGGGAGTTATTAACTCTCAGTGCCCCACCACAGAGCCTGCTTCTCATCCCAGCTCTGAACACGAGCTAGGAAAAAGGGAAATGTCAGCTGAGAGTGTCCTCCCTTGCAGAGCATCCTGACACAGCCCAGGCTGCCTTTGCATCCAGCTCCTGAACCTCAGTTTCAACTGCAGGGAAATCTTCACTGGGCTGCAGAAAAAGCCTGAGCAAAGTCTGGGCTGTCAGAGCACTTCTTGCTCATCACTCAGTCTCCTGTACAGTCAAGATGCTGATATTTACCTATGAAATCCGTAAAGCACTTGGAGAGTCCCAGCTGTAAAGAAATGTGGGGGGATGGATCTCTGCAAATCTGAGAGCTCTCCCCCTCCAGCAGGCAGAGAAGCCCCGTAGGATCCCCTTCACTGTGGGGCAGCAGAATATCCACACCACCACAGCTGCTGCAAAGGGCATTTTGGAAATCACAGGAAACTTCCATAGCAAGGCACCTTCTGAGATCCCCTGAATACTTTTTGAGACCCCGAGACTGACCATGCGAGCTGGCACAGCTCCCTTGGGGTGTCTGAGGGGCAGCAGACAGGACCCTGCTGTCCATTCCTTACCCATCCCCATTCCCCAGATCCAGCTCCACCCCAGCCGCGATTAAGTGGAACATCTCCCACTGATTCCTGATTAGCTGCTTTTGATTAGGGTTTAATGACTTCGCTCGGGCCCTAATTCACAGGGATGAGCTCGGAAATGTCTGAGAACAGCTCAAACACAACTACACTTTCTCCCACCTCGGAGCCAGAGCTTCAGCTCTGTACACACGAGTCCCTCTCCTGTGACCCTGCAGGACCTGCCGGCCCCAGCCCTGCTCCTTCTCCTCCTCCCTGTGTCCTCAGGCAAACCACAGCCAGGGGTGCCTAACTCCAACTCACGATGGTGAGGGACAGAGCCAGAGAGAAAAAATGGATCTTTCAAAACCACCCTGTCACTCAAGTAATCTATGCAATTCAGGGCTTTGAATGTGGCTCTGCCACAGGGTTGAAGCATCCCTGGGAAAATCAGGCTAGAGCCAGGATCAAGGGCCTGTGGGTGCCAATCCTAATGTGTAGTGGGATATTCAAGGATTGCCAAGACAGGTCTGGGCTGGATTTTGGACCTTCCAGGAGGGCAAGAACTGCCGTCCCCTGGTCCCTGGTGAGGAAGAACAGTGCTGGACATCTCCAGCTGCTGTGTCCTGAGATTCAGAGCTCAGTTAAAGTCTCGATATCTGTGCAGTGATGAATCCTGGGCAGGAGTGCCTTGCTCCCTCTCCGTGACTCTGTCCTCCCTCTCTTTTTCCTCCTCCATCCCCAAACTCTCATTCAGTGCCCAGGGAAACAGAATGGGCAGAGGGAGGGAGTTTTTCCCTGCAGGGAATGCAGTTAAATCCCAAAACCACGTGGCTGCTGGGAGCACGGGTCCCCACTGTGCTCCCCGGAACCAGGAGCTGCGGTTCAGCTTGACCTTGAAGGCCAAGCTGAAGGTCATGTCACGCTGCCTTGTCACCAGCCAAGGAGGTTGTAAACACTGGTTTCAGAGGCTGCCTTGCCTTTTGAAGATCTGAAAGTGCATTTATCTTCCCGAGACATGCATTAATCTACTAACTACTGGTGAAGATAAGGGGATGAAAAGAGGCTTGGTGGGGAGGAAAAAAATAATAAAATAAACCAAAATAAAGTGAAGTAATCAAATCAAATAAAATAAATAAAATGGAACAAAGTAAAGGACCCATTTTCATCAGCAAGAAGAGGTTCATGGGCTCTTTCACAGTGCCTTAGGCACTGATGTCCCATCACGCAGCTGCCTTATCACAGCTCTCCTCTGCACCAGACTCACCCTGGCAGTGTGAGATGACAGCTCACAAAGTGTCTGGGTCCCCTCACTGTGCCCCAAGCTCCACAGCTGATCTCTTTAATCACCACATCTCAGTGACAAGGCAGTGAAGCAACTCAGTTCCCAGCAAGACAAATCCCGAGCAGGTTGTTTATTTTCCCTACAGGCAGCTTCGAGTCTGTGCCTGGGAAGAGCCAAGCAGGGCCAGAGCTTGGGAATTTGCAGGAATGACCCCTCGGTGCTCTGTGGCTGGATCTCAGCTCCTGGGGGAGGCAGAGGTATTTAAAAGAAAATAAGCCTGGGCTGGAATCCCAGCTCCACGGAGCAGAGCATGTCCTTGCTCCGAGCCTCGGAGCCCTCCGCTGTGAGAATTGATTTTGGAGGAGAAAATCAACTTTGGGCTGTCACGTGAAGGAAGCTGGAGGTCAAGGACTTCTTGGGTGTTGTTTTGAATTTTCTCTGTGTTGGCTCCTCTGCTGAACCTCCCCTGCACCCCTTGCTCCTGGTGGCAGAAGCCTTGTGAGCTCAGGCACTGCGGGGCTGCTGGCAAAGAGGGAAAAAAGGGTACAAACCCAACTCTTTTTGGAGTAAGGCACACTACAGCTGGCAGGAGGGGAAGAGGGACCCAGCTGCCCCCAAAACCCGTGGGAGACAGCCCCCCAGGCTGTTGGAAGTGAGGGGTACGTGGGCTCCTCCACCGTGAGCTGCAGGGATGGTTCCATCAGCAACACGACCTGGGCAGAGCAGGTTTGGGGTTGTTTTTCCCTCAGCTGCGTCCCAAGGGACTCAGGGGGATGTCACCACCTTCACAGCCCAGGTCACATCTCCAGCCAAGCCTGGCTCAGAGCCCTGGGCTGTTTTTCTGCATGGCAGCTGGAGAGAAGGGGAAATTAGAGAAAGATTTGAGGGGGAAGAGCTGCAGAACCAATAAAGGGCTTTGAAGGGGATGGGGAATTGAGTCAGGTTCACATGAAAGGGCAAGGAAATGAATGCTGAGATGAAGGCGCCTGCAATTTCAAATGTATCAAGCTGATAAATAACTAAAGTTAAAAGAATGACTTTTAATTACATTTGAAAGAGAAAAACAGGGAGAGCTGAGGGGAATGACGGAAAAAACTCCTCCAAAGCCAGACACTCTGGAGCTCTGGCCTTGTCTTGGGGATGCTCCTCTCACCTGCCTGGGGAGCCCAGGGCAGCCACCAGCAGTGGCAGGGCTGTGGGGACAGGAAAATCAGCCAAACATGGGTTTAATGCCTCAATTAAGGTTCATTCTGATCAGCTTTAAAAAGCAATTTAGCCCCACTAAGCTGCACCAGGTCAAGAGGAGGGATAGATGGCAAGTCTCATTTGAAAGCCAAACACACACATTCCCATCATTAATGGTCCCATCCCGTTAATGACAATAATATTGTTGGCTTAAAATGTTGCTTTCATTGAACAACTGGAGAAGAATGAAATGCTTTCCTCCAGTTTTTGGTCTGGTGCCAGGAGCTGCCTGTAAAATCCAGATAAGAGTTCTCAGCACAAATGTCTGATAAGGGAATTAGCAGGTAAACTTTAAACTTTGGTGAAGGCGAAGGCGAGGAGGGGAGGGAAAGCATTTGTGATCTCCTCACTGGTGTCAGCTTGCCAGGCTGAATCTCACCAGACCCAGATGCCACATCCCCTGAATCCTCACCCCTGTTATCTGTCTGTGCTGGGAAATTACCTGTTTCCATAGCTGAGGCCAAGGCCTCATCCCCTTTAAGAATCTGCTTTTCTCCTCTCCTCTCCTCTCCTCTCCTCTCCTCATTTTCTTACCCACTCTCCAGCCTATTCCTAGCCCTACTCTTCTTTTCAGTTCAAACTAATTCCCTGTCNAGCTGAGGCCAAGGCCTTCTCCCCTTTAAGAATCCTCTCTTCTCCTCTCCTCTCCTCATTTTCTTACCCACTCTCCAGCCTATTCCTAGCCCTACTCTTCTTTTCAGTTCAAACTAATTCCCTGTCAAACCTTTTGAGGTTTTTTAATCCCCTTTTTAATTTTATTTTCATTTAATTTTTTTTAAATCACTTCACCTAGATTATCCACAAATTCAACCAGAGCTAAAAACAAATGTATTGACTGTGGATAAATCTCCCTCTCGCAGACACTGGGTATAAGAACAACTGTCTGGGGAAAGAGTCTGTCACCCTACTTGTCCACTTTGCCAAGGCTCAAGTTCATGAAAAGCTAAAGCTTTAGAAAGCTAAAGATGCACCAGAAATCCTGGGATATCTGAAACTTGGAAGAAGAGGTTAATACAGAAAAGATTCCGTTCCTGCTCTCAGTTCAAACTGTACAACCAGTTGGTTTAGGAGTGATAAAATTCATTCATCTTTGGTCATCATTTGGCTGGACAGGTTAACTCCAGGGATTTTTTGAACATTCATTCCACTCCTGGAGAACCTAAATTCAAGCTCAGCTGGGATTAAATGAGCAGCTCATGATTGTGGAGCAAATTATGGCCAAAAGAGCAAAGATTAAGGCATCAAGTCATCTCTCTGTCTATCACTGAGCATTGGAGTGGCTCCTAGCAAAGCTGCCCTGTGCTTTTTTTAAAAAATAAAGTGGTGATAGAATCAGTTGGGAGGTAAGAAAATTCCTGTGATTCTCCTAACACTGAATTTGTGGTTTTGCCTTTCCACGCCCATCACCCTCTACTGCTGGAAAGGTGGGTAAGGCACAAGATCAAGATGGTTCCTCACAGATTTAGGACCAAGATTTAGCAACCTGCTCCTTCCTGCTTTCCCATACTGGCACTTCTCTTCAGGAGCTGCTGCCTGAGCCAAACAATTGTAGAATTCAGTTTGTCAGAAGATAAAAGGAATTCATTTGCCCAAATTTTATGGGTTTGGACTTTTAAATCCTGAGAGGGAGCACCAAAATAACACATCAGAGGCCATTTAAGACAAATTTCCTGCTTGCACCTGGGCAGACAAGCTGGGAATCCCACAGATTGATTAGCAGCAGTAACACAACCATCCCTCAGTTTTAGGATTGGTTAAGACCTCCAGGTCCTCAGAGTTTGGGAAAGGCTGAAATCCTTATCAGCCCTGGCTCCTTAAGGCTTCCATCCTATATTTTGGACCCTATTTGCCTCAGGATTTCTGTCCTCTGAACTGCCATCATCAGGCACCAGTATCCCAAAAAACTCAATCTTTCTGGAATAGCAAAAGCTGGGAATAGGAATAGGAATGGGAATAGGAATAGGAATAGGAATAGGAATAGGAATGGGAATAGAAATAGGAATAGGAATAGGAATAGGAATAGGAATAGGAATAGGAATATCTTTGTCAAGACATCTCTTACAGTTTGGAAAAGGCAGATTCCTCTCAGTTGAAACGCTTGGAAGAAAGAGACCCAGTTTGATGAATTCCTTCTGCTGAAAAAAAAAAATTGAGACTAAGACAAGTTGTTTTAACTTTTTATTCAAAGTCATTTTGTTTTCAAACTTAAGCTGATTACAATAAAAATATATTTTAAAAATGAAAAACAGGTCATGCATGAAACACTTTGATATCATCAAAATGAAGTACTGCAGACTTTTTTTTTCTTCTTTTTTTGTCACAGCTCACAAAAGTCTCAGTGATTTTGACTTTCTTCATGCCAGGACAAGGAATTTTAAGCCTCTATGTTTCTTTCTGGGATAAGAAATCATTTATAGTAATGTAGTTTTTCTCAGAGAAGAACAGAACCAGCCTTTCAGTTTCTAGCTCTGCTTTGAACTGAGACTGAGAGTTAACTAGACTGATCCAGTTGTTAAAAACCAAGAGAAAAGCTTTCATATTTCAGACTTCTATCTTCCTCTGCTCCCAGCGGCCAAAGAAAATGCCATTAGCCCTGGAGGTACTTTTGGTAAATAAAGAAAAGGGGAAAAGAAAAAAGAAGAAGTGGGAAAAAAAAAAAGACAGACAAGAGAAGAGTCTTTTATTTTTCTGTCGTAAATATATTATAAATCATTTTCTCCAAGGCGTGAAAGTGTCTCACTTCAGCCCCGCAGAGCCAGGGGAGTCTGAGCTTTCAAAGCTGCCTTTTGAAAGGGCCGGGTGGCTTCTAAAGCCCGTCTCGAAGGCAGCAGATGAAGAGGGGGCAGCTCACCGGGGTGGTGGGTGTGATGGTCCTGCAGAGACCCCGCAGCTCTGCTCGAGAGACTGAGGCTGAAGAACTCAGCTGCCAATCTCAGCCTCGAATCTCAGCCTCAAATCTCAGTTTCAAATCTCAGCCTCGAATCTCAGCCTCNCAGTTTCAAACCCCAGCCGCAATTCTCAGCCTCGATTCTCAGCCGCGAATCTCAATCTCAGCCTCGAATCTCAGTCTCGAATCTCAGCCACCAATCTCAGCCTCGAATCTCAGCCTCGAATCTCAGCGTTGAATCTCAGCCACCAATCTCAGCTGCGAATCTTCAGCCTCGAATCTCAGCCTCAATTCTCAGCCGCGAATCTCAATC
>VZTX01007090.1:1490-68382 GCA_013400915.1 Pardalotus punctatus | reverse complement strand
GCCCCCAGCTCCGCTGGGAGCTGACTGTGCTCCCGGCCCCTGAGGCAGCCGGCTGGGCCCCCAGCTCCGCTGGGAGCTGGCTGTACCCCCAGCCCCGCCGGGAGCCGTGAGGTGAGGCGTCGCTGTGCGCGCGCTCGCCTCAGAGCAGCCCCGGGCCCACTCTCGCCCCTCAGGCGAAGGGACCCGCCGGCCGTGGTCGTGGTTGCGTGTGTAGGGAAGGCCGAGAGGCTGGGAGAGGAGCCGGGCTCCGGTCCCGGCGGTGCTCATAGAGCTCGTTCTCCGCAGCTGGTTGGCAGCTCCTGGCTGCCCTCCCCGACGTGGCCGGCGGGCTGTGCGGAGCCGGCTCAGCCGACCGCTGACTAGCAGCTGGAACGGGACTTGGACAGTGCGAGCTCCAGCCCTTGCTCAAGCCTGAGTAGGGCAGGGCCGAGAAAAAGAGTGGCCGGGCCTTTCCACAGCCGCCTGTGCGCGTGCGAGGCCACAAGGAGTGGGAGCTTGGGCTGAAAGGACCAAACCACGGAACTGCAGGGGGTAAGGAAAATCTGTTCCTTACCTGTGTGCCGAAGGGTATTTGTACCAAGAAGTAGCATGCAGGGACCTCACATCAGTAGCTGGTCTCCTTTATGAAGAGAGACAAGACAAGGAGCTGCTGGAGAGGGTCCAGCAAAGGGCAACAAAGATGATGAAGGGTCTGGAGTATCTGCCTTGTGAGGAGAGACTGCAGGAGTTGTGTCTGTTTAGTCCAGAGAAGGGAGAAGTGAGAGGGGAGCTCATTAATGCATATAAATATCTCAGAGGAGGTTGTCAAGAGGATGGTGCCCAGCAACAGGATGAGGAGTAACGGCCGTAAAGTAAAACACAAGAAGTTTCACCTCAACATTAGGAAGAACTTCTTTACACTGAGGGTGGCAGTGCACTGGAATAGGCTGCTCAGGTGGGTTGTGGAGTCTCCCTCTCTCGAGACATTCCAAACCCACCCGGCCACATTCCTGTGTCGCCTGCCTTGATTGGGAAGTTGGACTAGATGATCTCCAAAGGTCCCTTCTAACCCAAACAATTCTGTGATTCTGTGCAAATTGTTCCAGCCACAGCCAATTAAGGTCTTCTCTGCCTCCCTAACAATGCTAATGGTTGTTAATATTTTATTCCTGTAGTGTTTCTCTTCTGACAGTAAACAGGGCCATGGAGTGGGAAGCTTCCTGAATAGATACCATAGTTGACAGACTTAACATAAAGGCTAATTTTTATAGGGGCTGTTTCCCACTCTGCTGAGAGTAATGCAGGTGGTAGGAAAGGGATCCTTAGGCCCTTAGAGCACCAATCCCCTTTGCCAGGAGGTAGCAGGTAAGACAATCTGGAGATCTTTGCTGCAGGGTATTCCTTCTGCTGCTTCCCTGGGCTGTGTTTGGTTTGATTTTACAAAGGAGGGCAGTGGAAGCCTGCCTGTTCCAGGGTTTCCCTGTGCCTCAGGAGCAGGGCAGGTGCCCCATGGAGCAGGGCTGCTGCAGGACTGTGGTGCCAGGGTCTGCCAGGCTGGAGCCAAGCCGATTTCCCTGGCTCTTCCTGCAGCCAGGGAGACTGGCTTTAGCATTCCTAAAGGGCAGCTCAGGAGAGGTATTTAGTTGTTTGTGTGACAATTTTCTGGAGGAATTGGAGTAGAGGAGGTTATGGCCTCTCAGAGACAGTGTTAAAAAAGCAGCCATCCATAAAGAAATTGGAATGGGTGCTCAGGGAAACCCATAATTGCTCCAGGGACTGTGAGTCAGAAAGGAGAGGGGCCCTCATTTCTGATGGATCACAGCAGGAAAATGTGGTTGTTGTTCTGTTTGTCTCGCACAGTTCCAAGTGTGATATGCAGCAGCTGTTTTGTAAAGTTTCATTTCCTTTGTCTCCTGCAGTCATCTTGTTTGTTTTTATTCCCTCTCTGTCTGGCTTTGCCTCTTCTCTCCTTTAAAAGACTGACTTCCTTCTGGCAGCATTTATCCTTTCTGGCCTTTCCATCTCCCAGGTGTTTCTCTTCACTCTAATTGCGAGGTTTTCTCCTTCCTCTGCTCTTAGCAGTTCAGCTCTGGCTCTGATCCCTTGTTTGCCCTCTGGGGATGGTGACAATGTGGAATGGCCTTGATCCGTGAAGTCCAGGTCTTTTTTGAGCATCTCTGCTAACCTAGGACTTGTGGTTTATGATCAGAGAGAGGAATAAAAGAAATAATCTAGGAGAGACTGAAAGTCTTCCTGCAGGGAACCAGGGTGACCCACCTATGGGGTGGAGAGCCAAGGGCTGGAGCTGAAGGTTGGTGTGTCAGTGGCTTTCTGGGACCAAGGGCAGGCAGGAGTGCTGTGCCTGTGTGTAGGCACCTCACTTCTGCCCTGCCATGGGCATGGACTTGCCTCTGACCTCTGGAGATGGGCAGCTCTGGGAAGAAGGGAATTGCGGTGCTGAGCTGGATGGCTGTCACTTGAATTTTTTGGGGGTAGTCCTTTGTTCCTTGTAGAGTGTGAGTAATTGGGTTTGTGCTCGTGGGCTGGGATTGGGGCAAGCAGTCTGCATTCTGTCAGAAGGGAACCTGTCATTTGGTTTTGTGAGGGATTCAGGCTGTTCTCTTGCCTTGTTTTCTAGCCTGGAAGAGCTGCAAATGCTGCACTGAGGAGAACTTACTGACTGTGGTCAGCCAGTGCTTAGCCACAGTGACTTGTGGTAGCACCAGGTGAATCTCGGCACTGACAGATCAGTAGGTGGCAACGAGGAACACGTGTGGAAGCCAGAAACTTCACCACAATGAGATGTCTCACCCATCTGCTGCTCAGGAAGTTGTTGAGCCCCTCACCTCAGTGTGTGCCAGGGCGATTGAGTCCAAGTAAAGGTGCTGTCCTCAGTCCAAAGCAGTTGTCTCTGAGGCAGAGCTGCAGTGTAAGACCTGAGCTCGTGACTGCCACTGATATGGTCAACTACTGGCAGAAGGTGTTTGAGAGAAATGGAATCCCTGAAGCACGAGAATCCAGTCAATATATTGTGTCTTTTGTCCTGGGAGCAAAAACAGTTAAGTAGTAGGAAAATAATGCTTCTCACTTTTTCATTTTCGTTGAATCTCTTTACCTTTTTATCTCACTTATAGGGAGCAGAACAACTTATTCTCTCTTAGATGGCAGAGAGGGTGAGGTGTAGTTTATTATTGCTAGTAGAACACTCAGGGGCTCTCTTAAATGCTCTCCTTTGCTGACAGAAGTGTAATTATAAACACCCATCCTGACTTACTTGGTGAATTGATTCTTAATTTTACTTATTCTTGTGAGCCCCCGAAAGTGGCAGAAGAACAGTGGTAAAGGTTTGTTTCTAAACACGCAGATGGGTTCTTCTGATCACTTTCCAGCTGGTTTCCAGCAGTGCCAGGCAATTGTGTTTGTCTGCATCCTGTGTCACCCTGGAGGATGCTCTTGACAGGGTGGCAGAGGACACCCCAGTGGCACAAGTGAGCAGGTTTTAAAGTGGCTTGGTCTTCAGTTTCAGAGCCTGGACTCCAAAAGCCTCCACACTCCACTTACAGCAGGGCAGCAGGAGCAAATCCAGCAGCTGAGCAACAAGCGGCTACAAAGGTAGGAGCATCCTCTTATATTTGTTCCTTTGAAGGGCTTTCCTTCAGCACAAAAGCAGCCAAGAGAGTGGCAGCAGAGAGAAGGCAGCTTAGATAGCACATAACTGTGCTGTGTTGGTCTCTCATTGTGATTCAAGTGAGAGACACAACTTATCCACCTGCAAGGCCACTGTCCAGCTGGTCAAGCCCAGCCTGTACTGGTGCATGGGGTTATTCCTCCCCAGTTTATATGATTTTGTATTACTCCTTGGGGAATTTTATGAGATTCCTATCAGCCTATTTCTCTAGAGGTCTCTCTGAAAAGTTGCACACCCGTCTGGTCTGTTAACTGCTCCTCCCAATTAATTCTCTGTCACTGCAGGTATGCCAAGGGTGCTCTCTCTTCCTTCACACAGATCATTAAGGTGTTATGGGATATTGATCCTGGGGTACTCCACTAGTGATCAGCCTTCTGCTGAGCCTTGTGCTGCTGAAATCAACCCTCCAAACCTGTCAGTTCAGTCAGTTTTCAGCCCACCTCATTTATCCAGTCTGTCTTTCATCAGCGTGTATCAGGATGTTACAGGAGACAGTATCAGATCCCTTGGGAAAGTTAATACACATGGTTTTGATGCACTGAGCTGGTCATTGTGTCATGGATGACTATCCGGTCACTCAGGAATGATTTCCCCTTTGTAAATCCATGCTGACTACTCCCAATCAGCTTCCTGCACTTGGCATGTTTGGACACAGTCTCTAGGACTCTGTTCCATCACTTTCCCCAGTATCAAGGTGAGGCTGACTGACCTGTAGTTCCCAGTTCCAGTGCTTGATAACAGCCTCAGCTGTGGGAAAGGAGCTCCCTCAGTGAGCACATGCACATGGCTCATGCAGTTGCTGGCCCTCAACGGGGGGGTGTGGTTAGAAATGAGGTAAGCATGGCACGAGAGCTCCTCTGGGTCACCGAGTCGGTCCCAAAGCGTTCACACTCCTTTTGCCTGCCGCAGGATGCCAGTGCAGTATGTGCTTGGAGAATGGGACTTCCAGGACCTGACTCTGAAGATGAGACCCCCGGTATTTATTCCACGGCCTGAAACAGAGGTATGAATGTGGGGAATGTGGTGGTGGCGAGCTTGGATGTGTGAGTTATGTGACACGATACAATCAGAGCATTGTTATGAAGGCATTCTCTGTGTTGTGAGGCTGCAGTGATGGGGAAATCAGATCACTCCACTGCGTTTAGGACAGGCGTGATTCAAAGCTTGTGATCTGGAACCTTTGCTGGTGACCTTTGCCTCCTGCCTTGGAGCAAGGAATGTTGCAAGCTGATGTATCACTTTATTATACAGAGACCAGTTGCCCTTGATGGAAGGACGTGGCTTTGCTTTCCTTAGTTCTGCTATAGTAAGGACTCCTGAGAAGTTCCAAAATTTCTACTGCTATATCCCAGTGGCTTAGTGTGTACAAGAATCTAATCATTGTCCAGAGGTTGCCAGCAGAACCCTGCAGTAGTAGGAAAACAGTAATGGACTCCAGAGAGCCTGTGTATCCATGTGCAGGCTGGTAGGAAATGGCATCTACCACCTGTCTCGTGGCTCCACGGTGGTTTCTGGACAAGTATAGGAAATGGAAAGATAAGTTCTGACCTGGGCTGGAATTAAATATGCCTGTCAGTCATAAAAAAGCAAAGGACAGCCATACATGACTGACTTAAAACTATGTTCCCCAGTGTTCCTACTGCTATGGAAAAGCTTAAGATCTACATGGTGACCCTTGCCCTTACAGTATCCTAGCTTTCAGCACATGGGCCATCCTAGCACGGAAACATTCTGTTTACTAGTCCTCAGCAGGGTTTAGGATTTGCAAAATGGGTTTTTTGGTTTGTTTTTGTTCAGATTGGTTTGGGGTTTTTTTTCTGAGAATTTGTTTTCTTTTGGAGCCTGTGTTAACTTTTGGAGATGAAATGGTCTCCTCAGCTTGTCCATTTATGAGTACCAGAAAAAAGTCCTGTTTCAGTCTAATAGTAATTTCTTCAATTGTTTGCCTGTTGTAATGGGCAAAAATTAAACAAAAATTAAAAAGACAAAGCCTATGTTTCTATTGTGCCCTTTGAGAAAGAGGGTGCTACTGAAATCCATGAGAGGGTTCCAGAGCTTTGAGAGGGAATCAGCACAGCTACAACATAGACATCCTCTCAAGTCCGCCTGTAGAAAAATATTTAGCCCTAGTCTTGGTTTGGTGTGGAGCATCAGCAGCACCTTATGGAGAACCTGCTGGGCCTTAAATCATAGTGCTGACACTTGTGTCTAGAGAAGCTGGGAGCTCTTTGTTGGGTTGATCAGTCTGTGATGATTGAGTTTAGAGGTGGAGCTCCAAAGAATAGTTTTGCCACTTGGAGCCAGTGATGGTTGGTTTTGTTATTGTCAACAAATAATAAGTTCTTCTGGTAGATGCAAGAGAGTATCTCCAACCTGCAAGTCCCCATTAGTTCATGGATGCAATGTGAGCATTGAAATCAGGGAGAACCTGTATGTTCTGCAAGTCAAAATAGCTGCTGGTGAGGCTTCCTCTGGAGCTGTGCTCTGATTGTCCCCATGCAGTGCCAGGCTCCAAACAAAGGCCTATTGTGTGGAGTGGAAGCTCGGCTGGCCAGTGCTTGAGAATGTTGTTAATTGAGCCCACATGCCTGATTTTGGTAAAAGCATCTCTGCTGGCCCAAACTGGAGTTCAGTGCTGTGTGTGAAACCACTTACCATACCCTGGTGCAAAAATGTGGCGTAAACAGCTTAACCCAAACCTTGTCTCTGGCAAAACTTTATTTGTTGTGTCACTTAATTTACTATGAAGGCACATTTTTAGCACATTTATTACAGAAGACCAGAAGTTTATGATACTGATTCAGGAATGGAGCTCTGTGGGCAATGGAGAATTTGCTTGTGATGTGCTGGGGAGGTTCCTGTGACAGGAAAAGCCACGGGGACAAGATCTAGCAATTTAGCAGCACCTGGCAGGACATGGCTGTAGACAAGTGCAGCTTCCAGGTGTAACCTGTGCACAAAGTGCACTAGTGTCCAGGTCCTCTCCTTCTGCTGGAAGGAAAGGTTAGTCATCTGTGACTGGGAACTGTGTGTGATGTGTTTGGTTTGGGCTTTGTCTATGTTTTGTTTCATCAGAGTAATTTTGTTCAGCCTTCACTGGACTTTAAAACTGCAGTGGAAATACCTGCTTTCAGAAAGACTGAAGTTCATTGCATTTGTTCCTTTCCTTTTGTTTAGAATTTGTCTGCAGAGTTCTTAAAACCAGTTGTGCTGAAACTTTCCAACAGATAATTTCTGTAAATAATCCTTGTTCTTTAGGAAGCAGTTCATTGTTATCCCAGGTTCAGGTTGATCTCTGGCTGCACACACAAGCCACGTGTCTTGTTTTTTGGCTGAGAAAATGTGACTCCCTAAATTGACTCCTTAGTGCAGACACACAGCTTCAAAATTTGCTTCCTAATTGTATTTATGTAGCTTCTGCAGGTGCTCCTGTGTGTCGTTTCAAGTCTGAAAAGAAAGGGAGCCATGTTTATGACACACATGTTGTTCTCTGGTTGCAACAGAAGGGTTTTGACTCTTGCTCCCAGCGCCGTGGTAATGGCATGAAATTAAACACAGCATGACACAAACCACGAGCATTGTTTCAGGCCTGGGGACAGAGACACACGCAGAGAGAGAAGCTCCTTCGTCTGCTTAATTCTGTCCTATGTGAAATTTGCTCCCATGTCATCTGTTTAGCTCTCTCTGGTAGCTGAGCCCTCTCCTGTTCCCTCCCTCTGGGAATACTTTTTCAGCACATGTGGCTTTGTTCTTCTGTTCCATGTGAATCCGGGTGGGGAGGGGACGGGCAGCCAAAAGCAGGGAACTAGCAGGTCCTGTTTAAGCTCTGACCTGCTGGGAGCAAAGCTTTGGTCTGGCTGCTGCAAGTGCTGAGTGGGTTTGTGAGGGCCTGTGGATTTTGGCATCCTCCCAGCTTTCCTCCTGTGGCACCAGAGCCAGGTTTCTGCACTGGAACAAAGTTATGGGATGTGCACAATGTATTGTCTTTGTTAGGTGATTATTGTTGTAATGTCAAGGCATCCCTGTTTCAACTCTGCTCCCTCACTACTAATGGAGAAGAAAGACCATTTCCCAAAGCAAGTATTTTTTTTAGCTTCTAAAATTTTAGAAGGCCTTGCTTTGGGCAAAATAGGACAAAGAGGAGGAGAATTCAGCCAACCATGGTTATGTAATTCCTTTTTTGTCCAGGTGACTGTAGGCTCTATAAAGCCTCACTATGGCTTTTTTTTGGTCCAGGCCTTCTCCGAGGCAGTGATGTGCGGTACGCCGCCCACCCGCCCGCCTCCCCTAGAGGGCGCTCCAGGCTTAGGCTCGCCGAGTTCCCGCCGGTTCGATTTCCTGTCGGTTATTCTAGGATTTCTGGTGATTCCGAGAAGGCACATCTGTTGAGTGGAAATAAAAATGGCTATCTTTTGTGCCTCACAGCTATTGATCCGGGCTCCTAGCTGATGGTGGGAGCAAAATGACAGGAGAAAAGGTGGGTGTGGAAGGGTCCCCTCTTCTCTTGATGGCCAGCACTTAAGGACTGTTCTTAGCCAAAGCTGGATTTGGGGCCATCCTGCTTCATAATTGTTAATGGATCTGTCCCCTACTAATTTGTTTAATCCTCTTTGGAGCCTGGCTGTGTCTAACATCCCTGGCATCTCGTGACAGCAAATCTTGTATTGTAGGTGGGAAAAGGGTATTCTTTGCTTCTGATGCTGCCTGCTCATTAAAGCATAAAGGAAAACCTTTCATTTTTACTGTATAACACTTAAATCATTCCCTACAGCATTTGCAGTTTTTACTTAGGCCTCTGTCTATTCTTTTTCCACATGTGATTTTTAAGCTCTTTTGCTTGTTTCCCAAAATAGTTTGTTTCTTTCCCATGATAACATGCTGAAACTATACCAAGATGATAAAGTCAATGCTGTTTACTTGCACCTGCCCATGGAATGGCAGTCATTGTGTAGTGTTCTGTGAAAGCACTTGAGTCAAAGATTGGCTCAGGGAAACCTTTCATGAAGTTTATCTTCTAGCTAAATATAATCATTACCTTTCAAGAAGGTCCAGTACACAGAGAAGGGAGGATTTTCTCTTTCTGACCTGTATAGGCAAATAAACAGATTACAAGGTGGGCTGTTTCTCCAGTGCTTTATGTCAAAGCACTGACACATTTTCTGTTCCAATGAGTGCTGAAAGGAGACCTTTGATGCAGAAATGCCCTCTCATTTCCTTATTTTCTTTACCACAGATGGGTACTTTTCAGAAAGGTCTAAAGGTCACACTGTCTAGTGAGTACAGCCATTAATCAAGAGTCAGGAGATTGCCTTTTTTTCATAGTTTTGCCTCTGACCAGTTGTCTCTTCAAGGAAAGGCTGCTTCCCCTTTCTGTGTCATGGGCTTTCCAGTTTGGGAAATAAAAAGGCAAATAGTACCCTGTCTTAACGTAGCTTAAGGTCCTTTCTTGAAATTTGTGTGGACTTGTATAAGGTATATTAAACATAAATGCAGTAGAGCATTATTAAATAAATCAAAAATCAACTGTTATCTGTCAAAATATAGCTGTAAGTGAATGTGCTAAAGATGGAGCATTGCTGTTGTGGTCTCATAGATCAGAATTTGCCCATATGATAGGCAATACTTTATGAGTGTGTGGGAGGAGAGCAATATTTTCTGCAAGTGGGCTGTGGCATAGAGGCTGGAGATTGGGAATTGTGAAGGGAACCTTTTGTTGCTGCAGAGCAATTGGAATTGCACTTTGAGCTAGGCACAAGTATTTATTAGGGTTGTATAGAGAGAGACAAATAGAGCAGCCTGTGCCTTATGGCTAAGTGACTTGTGTTGCCAGAAGGACTTGGAGAAAGATTTGGGATCTCCAGTATCTTAGGGATATTGGCTGACCAAAAGTACCCACCTTCTGCTGCCCAGTGGGTTGATGGGATCCTTCTATGTGGGACAGGGGAGTGCCACAGGCATGTAGCAGCATTAAATAATGAGTATTGCAGTGGTGGAATAGCTGCAGAACTATTATGTCCAGTTATGCTACTGACAGCTTGAGGAAGAAGTGGAAAATTAGGTTTGGAGAAAAAACAATATGTGGGATTAATAGCTTGAAAAAAATCTGCCTTGGTGTTGAAGACTGTCTAGCTCATCAAAGACAAGCTTAGGGGTAAATTACCTGGCACAGAGAGCAGAAATTTGAAAACTGAAGTCTCTGGTTTCACAGACAAGTGTATAATAAGCACTATAAATGCAGGCCAGAAGAAAAGGTGCACATCTCAACAGAGAATGCAATTAAATGCTGAAACAGCGTAGCAAGAGTCTATTGCTGGCCACTTGAAAATCGGGACAGAATGTTTTCCCCAGACAGATTTCTTCTTGTTCAAAAGGAAATGATGGAAGAAACAGGGTTGTTCCTGGCTGACTGGCCAAGATGAACTGTGGTGGTAGTTTCTGCTGGCTTCCTATGCAAGAAAACAAGACTCTGCTAGTGCAGAGAACTGCTTCCAAGCTGGTGATTTTCAGGACAGACTGAAAAATGGAAATTTAAAGCTAAAATTTGTGCTGAAGGCAGGGAAAGCAGCAGCTGTTCTTTTAAATCATGCACAAACCTGTTCCCCAGGTTAACTTATATAGACTTTCCTAACATGTTCTCACAGATCTCTCCATTGTTAATGCCTGTATTTTTGGGGGGTTTTAATCTCTCTCTTGTGATTGAAAGAGGCTCCTATTTTCATGCATTTCAGCTGAGTACTGTAACTCATCAGCAGTGAAAGCAGGATGTAGGACTAGAACTGGAGAAAAACAAGCTGTAAAATGGCTGTAACAGATGGGATTCAAGGAGATTCCCACATCAGGGGAGAAAAATCCATTTCCTCCCCCAAGCTTTTTTCAAACATCCCAGTAACTAGAGCAAGGGATTAGCAATCTAGACTGGTACATCTGTCCAGATGCTGTGTCTGGCAGTGGTCAATACCAGTATCTGCAGGGAAAGAAAATATCTTGCTTCTGGGGAGGTGTGCCTGGATAGAGCTCTGTGCTGCACGCCTGAGGTATGGCCAGTGTGCAGTGACTTGGATTCACTTTTGCCCCTTGGGAATGGCTAAATTTAGACGTAACAGTTGTGGTAATTTCTCTTGGGCACGAGCACATATGGGTTGCTGCCTGTTGGTAGAGTAATTTCTGGGTGCTGTCACAGCCTCTGGTCCAACAGATGAAGCAGCACGTGGCATGTACCCTGACACATCAGGAGCTTCTGTCATATGAGCAAAGCCAAACCCCTTCCTCAGAATTAGGTATGCTTTGACGTGCTTGTCTGTCATTGCTAAAGCCTAAAGCCACCCTTTCAGGTTTGCTGACTTCTCTGGAGTTACTCAGGTGCTTTGATTCCCATACATTTATAGTGGGAGTTCCATGGGCTTTGTGCAGCATTGGGTTCGATCCCCATATGGGCCATTCACTTAAGAGTTGGACTCAATGATCCGTGTGGGTCCCTTCCAACCCAGAATATTCTGTAATTGTGTGATTTTTCTCTTTCCTACTACAGTGCCAGGCAGAAGAGCCCAGGGCAAAACCCCCGCCTGCCCATGAAGCACTGGGTTGGCTTTGTGGCTTGGTTTTGGAACTGCGGTATGTGGCAGGGATCTTCTAGGACCATTGCCATGGAGTTGGGTTTCCAGCTTGGCTTCCTGGTGTTTGTCATGTGCTGATTGGCAGCCAAGTGGACAAACAAGAGGGGAGGGGTGATTGGGTTAATATCAGATCAGGCTCTATGGAAAATCCTGGATTCTGAGAACAGAAGTATCTGGAAAGCACACAAATAAGTAAAACATTCCCAGGAAGTGTGCAAGAGCAGACAGGTTACTGGGGTTTTCCTGGGTTTTTTGCTTTTCTTGTGCAGTTGGCTAACCTGGGAATTTAGAGTCTCCTGCCACCCTGGCTGGTACCCCTGGAACCTTGTCTTCCCTGCTTTCCCCGGGGTGTGGAAAAAGGGCGCTTGTAGGGAACACACTGAGAGTTTGTGACCTTCGCCCTTGCCTTTCCCATTCCTCCCCTCCTCTTGTTTCTCTTAGCCTTGTAGCAGAAGCACCTGTTGGTCATTCCCTGGCTCTGGGCTGTAGCACAGGATCCCCTCAGCTCTGTCCCTGTGCTCAGCTCTGCAGCCAGCCTTGAGCACAGGAATCTCTGCTGCTTCCTGCTGCCTGTCTCAGTGCTGGAAACCGGCTGACTCTGTGCTGGTTCTGCCTGGGCTGCAGCTGTGAGGCCTCTGTGGTTTGGGTGCTGGCAGCCCCTGGCCTCAAGCTTGCTTTGTGCAGCTGCAGTTCCAAGAAATGCAGTGAACCAGAGCCCTGGCCACAGGGCAGAGGTGACACCAAGAGCCTGTGAGAACAGAGGGGGTGCTGGAGGGCCTTGGGAAACCACACTTGTGGGTGGAAGGGAGAGGCAGAGGCTCGGGGGAAGCTGGAGATTTTGGCAAAGTTTTGCGTTTGATGCATTCAACAGAGAAGATGTGGGGGGCGGAACCCAAATAAATGACAGTGTGAACTTAGGGTGAATCTTGCAGTGAAGCAAGACTTCCTGGAATCACAAGGTGAGAGCAGCCTGTGAGTGGCTTGGCTAAGAGATAAAAGGTTGAAAGCCTCTTGAGTGCTGGGAATTAAGTAGCATGAGAAGCAAATATTTGTGTCCACTGTATGTGTAAGCACAAGGTAATCACAGAATCATAGAATAGTTCAGGTTGGAAGGGACCTCTGCCAATCACCCAGTCCAACCCCTGTGCTAAGGTAGGGTCACCCAGAGCATGTGATGCAGGAATACATCCAGGTGGGTTTTGGATGTCTCCAGGGTGAGACTCCATGCCCTCCCTGGGCAGGTGTTCCAGTGCTCTGCCACCATCAATGTAAAGAAGTTCTTCCTCGTGTTATGGTAAAACTTGTGTTTTATTTTATGGTAAACATATAAGATTTGCTCCAAGGGACAGCAGGGGCTACTGAGTTCCCTTTTCCATGTGACTTCTTCTCGCTCATCCATGGAATGAAATGTGCGATCTGCATGTGATCTGCGTGCAGGTGTCAACAGCTCCGTTGTGAAGGCTGCCCAAGTCATGTCCAGGGCCTTCCTTCCTATCCACCTTGCTGCCATTGCTAACAAAAGCAGGGAGAGAATTTTAGATTCTTTCTGATTCTGTCTGTTTGCCGTTCAATCCCTTCACTCCTTCCAAAACTGGCTTTTGCTGCAGGAGGGAGCTTCTTGCACAGAATAGGGGAGAAGAATTCTTCAAAGTGTTCCATTTCCCCATTCTGACACAAATACCACACTGCTACCCATATGTGTGTACACCAGGCTCCAGGATAAGTAGTTCTGCTAGTACCTGTAGCACTGGTTAGCAGAGTTTTTAGTGTCGATTGGGCTGTAATTGACAATAATGACTCATACTGTAAACAATCATTTAAATGTTAATAACTCCACAGTTGGGCGTTTATTCTACCCAGTGGTTGGCCTGCTGTGGGCAAATATGGAATTGCATCACAAAGCGTTTATTTTATTTCCCAGTGGAATTTTTGTAATTTCATATCTCAGCCTTCAAAGGTGGTGATCAAACTGGTGGTTAAAATGGCTTTTGGCAATATTGGCATATTAGCCGGTGTTTGGGCTGTGAATGTGTTCAGTCTGAGAAGCCATGGTGTTTCCTACCCAATAAAGACTCCAGCCTTTGGCCAGTTGCTGTTGTCCCAGTCCCAGTTTCTCTGTGCCAGTCCCAGGCACTTCTTTTTAGCACCATTGGACTCTTCATTGCTTTTTCCCAGCTGTGGTTCCAGTCAGATTCTTGTGCAAAGGTTGGGAATGTCTGACTTGCAGCGTATTTTGTAGTCTTTGTATGAACACTGTAATACTTGGCCAGAAATACTTCATCTCTCAAGATGAGATTTGAAAGGAGATCTGCTGTGTTCTACAAAGTGCTGTAATTTATCAATTTCCAGTGCTGATATTTTGGAGATGATGGTGTGATTGGAGAAGTACAGATTTTGGCTGGATCATTTGCTAGAAGATGAAGAATACTGAGTGATGAATACGGTTTCAAAACTTAATCATTCCTGAAACCTAGTGGCAATGGGAGTGGGATGACTGGATGTGCTCTATGTCATGGTTGCTAGATTTTCCTGATTTTTTGCCAGTTAGAATACATCTTCTTTGCTTGTTAGTCAAGTTGAAAATAATTATTCAACCTTTTCTTGTGGTGAGATACTAATGTCTGGAAAAAGATGTCATTTCTTTATGTTGTCACATTACTTTTTATGTCCTTCTAATTTTGTAGTATTATGGTAAATGTGTATTATGAGAAAACCAACCTTTGCCTCAGTCAGAATTACAATGAAATAACCAAGACAATGAGGTAGGGCAGTCAGAAAGCAGGATACAAAGCCTAAGTAATGCCAGCATCCCATTTTATTTATATTTTATGTGGTAAAACCTGAAATCAGTCATGTTTAAATGGGAGCTTTGGCAAGCACACTAAAATGCTTTCACTGCGGAATGTGTAAAGTAGGCATTCCATTAAAAACCATCAAGCATGGAATTACTAATGATAAACCTTGAGGAGGTTAATAAATGGTTAGAATAGTTCTAGTGTATGGAAGTCACATTTGGACATTTGTAATCAGTAACTTGTGCTACTCTGGGAACAGATGGTTCTGAGCTACTGTGGAGATTTCCAAGAAATGTTTTTAAGTGTCCAGAAATGGCTGGTATTTAAGGGAGTGATTTAATAGCCAAGCAGAACTTTTTGGGTGCCTTTTCTTCTGTGGAATCCTCCACACCTCACCTGCTTCACCAGAGCAGCTGCAGTTAAAATCTCTGGCTGTCTGCAGTGCCCGAGTGTTTCCAGACTGCTTCATCTGGAGCTGTTGGCTGAATGGCCAAAGCCACTTCTCACAAAAGGGGTTAGATAAGGTGTTTATTTTTCCCTTTTGCTGTCTGAGTCCTGTAATAGTTTCCTCCAGGTTGGGAGCCTGTGAGACTGTTTCCATCCATAATTGTCTAGAAAAGGAATCCCAGAGCAGCAGTGAGGAATTTGTGGTTTTGGAGGCTGTTAGCGAAACTCCCATACGAGGGCAGTGCCAGTAATGTCTTGGTGACCAGGGCAGGCCATTGTGGTGTGGCTCCTCACCCTGGCTGATATTTAGATATCAGTCCCCAAACTTGCCTGCTCCAGGGATGGTTCATCAAAGCTCACCTTCCTGAACACTTCATTTTTATACCTGTTTGCATCTCCCATCCCACTTTCTGCAGATGTGGAGTGGCCTGTCATGAAGGATGACCAGGAGCTCTGAATCTTTTCACAAGTACTGCAGCTTTGCACAAGGCATCTCTTATGCTGCACCCCAGTTAGGGTGGGAGATTCAAGGAAGGGCTTCTGCTCTTATGTACAAGCCTGCCCAGTTCAGACTCCTGACAAAAGCCATTGTAAAATAAAAGGGAAGCTGACCTGCCTGCCAGGACTTGTTCCTTTCAAATACTCCATCTTATGCCAGTTATTTTTTGTGAATTTTTTTTTAACTTTCTGGATTTTCAGGAAAGATCCAAGAGCAGCCCTAGCAAGTAGAGTATCCTAACCATGGTGGGGAGCGCTTTGGGCAGCAAGGCCTTCTTTGTGTACTGTTGTGCCCTGACAGCACAAGGAGGAGAGAGAGCTGGGAGCACCTGCTGAGCTGCTGATTCACTCAAGGTGTTCTTAAGGTTTCCATCTTAAAGTTTTCTCCAGTGAATAACAAAGGAAGTTCATGCTGTAGTCCGAGGGAGCCACGTGTGTGCTTTTTCTTATAGCTCATTTTCACAAACCTTAGAAATCTTTGAGACTTCTCCTGCTGTGTTGGATTTTATATCACACAACAAAGGGATTTAGAAAAGAGTTGTTGGGGGGAGGAGGCAGTAATGGCAGAGCTGCATACGGATCCAGGAGCATGGATGAAAATCTTTTCCATGTGACTTTATAGCCACAAAATGTAGTAGGAGTCCACAGTCTGAAATCCATGCAGGGAGCTGCTCATTTGGATCACTTAGTAACTCATTGTCTGCAGGTTGGATTATTGGTTTAGATGCTCTTAGGAGCTGTGCAACTGCCTCCTGGTCACCTACTCTCCTGAGACTGTAGAAATCTTGAGTTTTGAAGCTTACAAATTCTGAAAGCTTAAATTTTGGAGTAAATAAAATGGTGTTGCAGAAGATAATGTGCTCCAGCTGTCTGGTTATTGTTTTTCCCAACAGTGCTAGAAGATTTCAGAGGATCTGTGGGAGATTGTATCCTGAGGATCTGGTTACTAATCAAAGCACCCTGTGGGGCAGATGGAGCTGAAGTGACTTCTGGCATTTCAGTTACATTGCTACCATCTGTGTTTTTAAAATTAGCAGCAAAAATACATTTCATTGGGTACAAAGTCAAAAAATTTCAACTTCAGTCCTCAGATCACAAAGGTGTGAGTCAAAACAGCTTCCTTAGTAATTTTGTTTGTTTTCCCAGGGTCTTGTCTCTTTAGTTGTGGAGGAAGAATTTCAGAAATGTAAGAATTCAGCCCTCTGTTTCCCAGTTCCTGTTCCTCATCCTGTGATCCTGGAAATTGGCTGTGGCTCTGGAGCAATTGCTCTGAGTCTGCTCTGCAAACTGCCACAGGTGAGCTCCCTTCAGTGCTCCTGGTGCCATAGATGCCTGTGTTAGGGGACAATCCCACTCTGCTCATCTTCATTGAGATGTCACAAACTTCTCTCATGGGACTTCGGCAGCTCAGGTCTCTCAAGCTCTGTAAGTTCATAGTAGGTAGAGGAGGGATATTTGGGAATTGCTCCCTCTTCCCATCTGTCTGCAGGACTAGCAGAGACATAATCAGAATGAAAGAAGTGAATGTGCTCATTCTTGAGCTGCTGCAGCTCACTATTAATCACCTTAGCTTGAAGCACTCGTGGGTGTTGGTTTAAGGTGCTAACCTGGGCTGAGGACAGGAGGGACTGAGGCATGGGCACACACTCTATTAGTTGAATTTATGGGGCAGTCATCTCTAAAAATCACCTTGTTGTGAATCAAAAGATCTTGTCTCTAGGAAACTGAAGACTAAATGATACAGGAAAGGGATTACCATAGCAGTGTCAGTACTTGGAATCAATAAGATGAGCATATCTCACTGCCACAACTGCCAGACCATGCTTTTGAAATCTTTTGTCCCCTAGTAACAGCCCACAGCTTCTGAACAGAGTGAAAAGAGCAGGAAGGGGACTGAGATCTGTGTGACCAAAGCCCTTCTTGTGCCTGATTCTTGCAGTGTGTAACATGTTTGTGGAGATACTCTGGGTAAAGAAAATGAGAAATGAATCCAGGATCTCATTGCATGTGGTTAAGGGAAAAGTATTCCACTCTCCTCAGAACTGCAGACTAGCCAATTCCTTCTCAGGAATGAGGATTGCTGTGGCCAGCCCCTCCTCGTGTAGAAGTATAAGCCTTGCTGTGTAAGAATTAGAGGTTGATGCCTCTAATGGAAGGGGTGTTCCTCCTCCCAGTGACCTGAGAAGGTTAATACTTGAGCTTCTTGACTTCAGAGTATAATTGCTCTGATTTCCTGAGCTAGGAGAAGAGTTTCATGCTCTTTTCCTTGCTTGTTAACTTAGAGCTGTGTCAGTCTGTCCCTGTAATTCATAATAGTCCTTTCCCAGCCCAAACTGCTGTGCCCAGGGAAATGAGGAGCCTTGACTGATTAGAATTAGTGGTAGCCACACAGACAGCTAAGTGGAGTTACACTCTGGGTAATCTCCTTAGTGTTTGAGGGAGAATTTGGCACTAAGGCTACTGAGAAAACAGCAGCAGCTTTTTTATTTTATGGTCTCAGCTATGTCCTTCACCTTAAGGGTGAGCTTCATGTGTGTGGGTGCTGGCCTGAGACCATGAAATGAATCCCCTTAGGAGTGATGGCCAGTCACACCATCATCTCCAAGTGCAAAGCAGTTTCTTCAAGCATGTGTTCTCTGTGTAAATCCTTACCAATATCTGTGCTTAAAAAAACATTGAGCAAAGCAAAACACTGTTAGGCCTTTGCCTGTGGTTTTCCCAAGGTGGAATGGAAGGTCAAACAAGTCTTTAGCTGTGCAGCCCTGTCTCTTACCATTATGCTGGAGAACTGTCAAATACTTGACACACAGTCAAGTACGTGCAGTCAATACAGGCAGTAAATGTGGTGTAAGGACTGCAGTGGAGTAACTGGGTAAAAGGTGTCTGCATAACAGATGGGAAATGCCAGAATCTCTGTCCAAGTGGTTGTGTTAGTGTTGGGAGGGATCCTGTCTATATTAGGGAGAATAAATCCAACAACATGACCTTCTTCTAGCCTGTGCCTAGCCCAGACTAGAGAGAGTGTTGAGTTTCACCCTACCAGTGAAGGATCAGGTGATGTGAGTCACTGTGACTCTGTTGTTGTCTGTTCTGGTGGGCTACTGGCTGTGCTGCAGAGTGCCTTCAGTCACCTTAGTGCATTACACACATCATTCGTGATCCCAGCTGTGCCCTACATGCATTCCTCAGGAGTTGTTCCTTTCAGGAGCCCAGAGTGAGCAGTCTCTTGTCAGTTTTGATCTGGCATGTTTGGCAGAGCATGTCTCCTTGGGAATCTTGATGTTGTAACAGCTGCTTGGTGGGGTTTGTTGGTTTTTTCTGTTCCAGAGCAGAGTCATAGCCATGGATAAAGAGGAAGCTGCTGTGGATCTCACCAGTGAGAATTCACACAGGTACAAGACCACGTTACTCATTTTTTGGTAAATTGTTGCTTGGGAAAGATCAGGAGTCCTCAGTACTTGTATATGGGATTCATGTTTATCACCACTAGAAGCCAGAGAATGTTTAGTTGTTGAGCTCCTAAAGTGTGTAACAATTAAGAAAAAAAATGCCTATGTTTACCAGAGTATTTTTCTTTGACTTATGAATATGCTTTGCAAAGACAGCAGCCTAAATAAAGCAACAGTACTCACTGTTTGTCAAGGGGTTTTAAAGTGTTTCTTGGTAACTACTCTTATCCCTTTCTGTGAACTCAGAAAGCTCAGGAACATTTATGTCACTTAGGAGGTTAAGGACAAGTGTAGCCTGATCCTTTCTCTCTCCGCCTCCCCCAGTCATTATTGCTGTCCTTGTTTCTGTCTTTGCTCCTCTAGAAATGTTTGTGCAGTCATGTAGCACTTTTCCTCTGATGTGCTGTGTGTCCCTCAGCATCCTCCCTGCACGCTTGGTTTGGTGGGAGTTGTGCTGCTGGCTCCTGTGCTGTTCAGACACCTGTGCTGTGGCTGAATGGATGTTCAGAGATGCTGGCTCAAACACCTTGTGCTGAAGTCAGAGAGATGTCTCTCAGGTTGTCCTTGTCCTTCCTAGTGGCTCCCCTCCCTCAGCTGGTTCTTCTGTCAGGTTGTTCTGGACTGTCAGTACCACAGGGAACCCCAGAGCTGGAATCCCAGTATGCTTCTGAGTCTCTGTAGGCTTTGTGAAGTGAGCTCCAGATTGCATCCGTGACCTCAGCAACTGCTGGGCCCTAAGCATTAATTAGAGCCATCTCAGAAAGAGCTCCTGTTGCTATTTCTCATGGACTCCAGTACAACTGTGAGTCCCAAGAGGTGCTCATTAACTGGGATTTCTGTCCACAGGCCCACATACACCTTTTTTCCCAAGCTGCTGCTAGCACTGGGGCTACAGAGACAGGCTACATCTGGTGCTGGCTGCGCTAGGCTGCATCTCCACTTCTTGCAACCACTCCGAGCTCGTATGTGAGTCTCAAGAGCTGAGTAGGAACAAGCCCTTCCCACACTTGTCACCTCACTATTACCTTTCGCCTCCTAGCCCAGTTACAGGGAATGGGGAGCAGAGGCTTCCTTCTAATGTGTCAGTGTCCAACCAAATTCTGTTGCAATTTTTCATAGATATAATAAAAGCTGGCTAGATCTTTGCCTCCTTGATAAACTATAACTCTGGCCTTTGGGGAAAATCGTCTTGCTTATTAATGTTGCTTGTTGGCTCAAGAGTGGATGAGGGAGAATAAATGCCATGTCAGAGAACTTCATATTTCTCCATGGATATTTTCATTGCATCTTTGTGATCTTGTCCCTGGCATGGTGCCATGTAGCTCTTGGGAGAGAAGCCAGCAGGATAAGCTGTGTTACTGCTTGACTGATCCCAGCTTGGATCCTGCCTGCTTTTCAGAGCTCCCTTGTCCCAGCTGTGTTCTATAGATGCTTAGGTGAGTCTTACTGGATCAATCCCAGTGCCAGATCCATCTGGACACACGGCACACAGTGAAGAAACCCCTCTCTTTCCTGATGCCTGTGTATCCTGACAGGACAGGACCCTCGGCCCTCAGCAAAGGGAGTAGAACTTGCACGAAAGGCCAGTGTGGTGGGAGGAGAGGATATGGTGGGAAGATCTTGGCAGTTGTGAATATATGTGTATCAGATAAGAGGTACAATATTTAATGATCTGTTTGTAGAATGTGCTGTTCATAATCCACACAAACACACCTCCTAATCTTTCTTCTTTCTGTTGTTGCATCTGGAATTTTGCAGGCTGCAACTCCAGGAAAGGATTCACATCATCCACCAAGATGTTTCACACAGTAACTCTTTTCAGTGTTATAATCCCCTTTTTTGTCTTTTTTTTTTTTTCTTTGATGGGTGGAGGGAGGCATGAGAGACAGCCAAGGGACCCCTCTGGGATGCAGGCAGCAGAGTGTTGAAGTTAATAGAGAAAAAGGTTGGTAAGAAGTGAGCCAGTGAAGCCTTTCCCTTCAGAGATTTCCAGAGCAGATGATCAGCTGAGAGAAGTCACCTGACTACATCAGAGGGTGAATTGTTCCTGGGTTTAGGTGTCCCAAGGTTGTGTCTGAGCTGGTAGTCCAGGTACTCTTTACTGTTACTGGGGAGAGGCAAGTATATACAGAGTGTAATTCATTACATGCTGACATGGATACTTTTGATAAACATGTACATGCCTGTCTCTCCATTGATGTTAGAAGGAGCCCAGATATTTAGCTTTGATTAAATGCCCAACCTTATTCACCTGAAATTAGATCAGTTGAACTAGGAAAGGATACTTACCTTTCCCAGAGCCAGCTGAAACCAGTTAAAACTAACAATTCGGTGGGGCCTATCCAGTTAGGTTGATATTGCTTAGCTGTTGGTTAGCAGCTGTGGAGCCAGGAGCTGCAGCCCTGTGGGTTCATTAGCACACCTTTCTGACACTTTTTGACACTGTGCTACCTCTTAGAGGTGAAAGCCCTGTGCCAAGAGGCTGCCTGAGGACAGTGCCACACTCATATGGTCACACAAAGTTTGTTTCAGGGCTGGCCCGTGTCAGACAGCAGCAGGAGTGCAGTGAGCTACTCCTGGTCTGCAGAAGAGCAGCTCATTGTTGTTACTGCTGAGGGGCCCTGGCTCTGCAGCTCGTTGAAGGTCCTGCTGCAGCTCTGTAGAAGGAAGGATGTTCATCTGGACAGCAAGTCTGACCTCCCACTTAGGTCTTTGTGGGCTCTCTGAGTTCTGGTTGTTGCTTTAGATCCAGGCGGGCACACAGCTCCAGGGCATCAGACTCCTGTGCTTTTTAACGTGTTCTGCTAAGCAGGCTCTTGCTATGAAAAAATTATACTTTGCCTGTGCATAGCTTTGTATCACTCTTGCATTCCTGGGAGAGGGAACAGGGCAGACTATTGCAGAAAGAAATGGGATAAAATTTAATTATCACAAAACAGAGCCAAACACATTTACATGTGCCTGGAGACTGTTTCCTGGGGAGGGTGTTGACACTGAGCTTTTAGGGAAGATGCCATGGTTGAGAACTGGTTGTGATTCTTTTTATTTTCTAGGTTCTGCCGAACAGCTGCTGCTCTGGGGCCCCATAGATGTCATAGTCAGTAACCCCCCATATGTTTTCCATGAAGACATGGCTTCCTTGGACACAGAAATCCTCTGGTAATTAGACAAAGAGATTTTTTCTTCTGTTCCTTGCATCAAGGTTTTGTGCCTGCTTCCTTATACTACACACAATTGCACACAAAACATGCAATTGTAATATACATGTACAAAGTGTAGGTGTGTTTATTTGGGATATAATAATACAGGCTTACTTTGGTACTGCTTACAGGCCTGAAGCAATATGGAAGTATTTAAAAGATTTATTATAATGGAAAAGCACATAGTTTGAAATTAGCAAGTTCCCAATCCAAAATTGATTGTCATGCATGTGAGGAGAAAGTCCTGCCCCCACAAGATATGCACCAGAGCAGCTGAGCTTTCTGCATCCCAGCTGGCTCTACTGGGTTAGCCACAGCCTCAGCTGGTAGTTGGCATGGTTGAAATCAAGCAGTGATCCCTTGCTGTACAACCCCTCTCTCCCTGGCCTGCTTAGAGAGAATAGACCTGTGTGTTGGAATTGTGAGATCCCAGCTACGGTTGGCTTCTAATTTTCAAAAATAGTTTGGGGAATATTTTCGGCCTGTGCTAAATGGGGGGTTCCTCAGCCCAGCGGTAGCTGCCTTCTGCCTTCCTGAATTTCCCATAAAAGGGGTGAGTGCTGTTACCTGCTCTGGGAGCACTGGAGGTCAGGTGTGTTAGGTGCACCTTTCTTTGTGGGGGTGATGCATTCTCAAGGGCCACAGGAATTGATGTCAAATGTCTTTTTCTTCCCACACGCAAGCTATGAGGACCTTGATGCACTGGATGGAGGAGATGATGGCATGAGAGTCATCAAAACAATTCTGGCTTTGGCTCCTTCTGTTCTGAAAGTTTCTGGGTAAGCACTGCTGTCTTTTGAATTTCATGTCTTTTATCCATCCACTTCCATAAGTTCTGTATTTCCCTGTATGAAATCAAAACAGAGGGAAAATATTTGCAAAATTGTCCCCTCATTGCCCCACTTAATAATAGCAGTTAAAAAAAGTCATGTGTGTAAGCAAAATTAGCTTGATAATAAAGGGATATGAGTCTTCCTTGGCTGTTGGTGTTTCCTGATCATTAGTGAAGTGGGAATCTTTAACGGTCAAAGAGCAACAAAAAATATAGAAGAGAGCAGCTGAGAAAGAGAGTGCAAAAAGCAGGGGAAATTTCTAAGGTGAACAACTGATTCAAGGAGAGGCAATGTAGAACTCTTTGAGGATGGATGTAGATCTCTGCTTCCCTGCCACCCTTTAATTAGGGGAAACTTGTTTGTTGTGTGAGTATAGAATGCTGAATATCCCAGGAGAAAGAAGATCAGTCAGGGATAGTTTCTTAAATGTTAAATTTCTCCATTATTAATATTCAAGACTGATTGTTCTTATTCTCTGTCATGTGGGATCCATTTTGAAGATCAACGTGCTGATACCCAAAAGTCTGAGTGTACTGTTCATGTGCCAGGGCATTCACACGTCCTGTTGAATATTCCTGACATTTGGCCAGCATAAGAGAGGTTGTTGAAAATCTGTTGTTTTGTGAAGAAGAATGGGAATATTGAGAGGCATACTGCATGCAGAATTCATTCCTCATGCTTTGCATGACCACAAGAGCAGAAGATGCTCCTCAGAACTTCCCAGCAATAGAAACTGGTCCTGTGGGGTTGTTTGTTAAGATTATTTCTTTTTTTTCTCTTTTTGCTTGTTAAATAAGGTGGAACCCCCATTGAGGAGTGGAAGTTTTTTAAGGTCAGAAATGAGATCCACACCCAGCTTGTAGTTAGCCTGGTGAATTTGTAGGGAGTATTCAGTGTGGGATGTTTTAAGAGTTCTCAGGAGAGCATTTGATGGGGTTTGGCCTGTGTCCTTTGCCTGCTAAACTTGTCTCTTACTCTGCTGTCCCAGGCTGTAACCACTCCATCACTGCCTGTGAGCTGGGGTGGTTCTGCTTTGTCACGGGAGGGGACATGGGGAATGAGCCAGTGTCATGAAGTCTGGCAGAGATGGAAATAGCCCTGCAGTGTCCAGGCCTGGTCCTGGTGCCCTAACTGAGGTTATTTGATTAGTTCTCTGTAGGCCTGAATGCTGGTGGTGTTTTCATAACTGATTTATGGAGACATTTACTGTGCAAAAATGTGTGTACTGACTTGTACTTCGTGTCTCTCACTGCATATACACAGAGGGACTTCAGGCTGCCAGGCCAGTGCTCAGTATTCCTGCAGCATAAAAATTGCCTTTGGCCCTTAAATCTTAAGGGGTTTCAGAAACATATTGCTGGTGGTACCTCTGGGTGGGCTTCAAAAGGGCTCGTCACATCTCAATACGAGGCTTTAACTGCTCACATAGAGGAGTACCATGAGAATTCCCCGCAGGATCAATGCTTTCTCCCCTGAAGGAGGCAGCTGGGGTCTGCATGTTAAATGGATGGCTATGGTCTGGTTTAGGATTGTTGGATTGCAGTATATTTGCTGACCTTTTAATTTCCTGTACTGGTCAGAGTAATCTAGAAAGAAAAATCTTAGTTTTTATCAGTTTAGCAACCTAAATGTGCATCTCCTGACTTCTACTCCCAAACATTTATTTTTCAGGAGTGTGTTTCTGGAAGTTGATCCCAGGCACCCAAATATGGTGGAGCACTGGCTACAGGCACACCCAAACTTACTGCTCACCCTTCGTGCCATTCACAAGGACTTCTGTGGCAAGTAAGTCTTTTGCTGCCTTCAGATTTTTGCAGGTTTTGTGTCCTTTGTAGAATATGTCCCTGCACCTTTATGTATTGAATGAACTCAGCCAGAGAAGCTCCAGAGCTGAAGCCAGTCTTTGACAAAATAGGGGCTCTCTGGTAGTATCTCAGCCTTCTGATATCCTGAGACAGCCTGGCAAGTGTTTCTGAGTCAGAAATTCTGACACAGATGAGCATTTCTGATGGGGTGACTGGCTCTGGTTGGGGGTATTGCCATTGGAAAATTGCTGCTTTTATAGGATGGAGGTAGAGGCACATTGTCCTTAATGAGATTTAAAGCTCTAATCTTTCTTTTTTCCACAGGCCCAGGTTTCTGCACATCCAGAAACAAAGCAGCTGACAACTGTACCAGACATAATTCTTGTTGCGGGACTCATTTTGCTCCTGAGCCTGGCTGAACAGCTTGTTGGAAACTCCTTCTGCCTTGTGAAAGGAATCTCCACTTCATTCCCAGCGTGTTGAACTCTCCATGTAGTGACAGACCCCTCATTTCCTGACACAGACTTCATCCAGAGATGCAGAAGTTCAGATGAGCATGTGGAAGTGTTTCACCTTCCTCAGGGAACTGCATGAAACTTTTTAGTCTGCTCTGCTAAAGTGACTATTAATCTCAGGACCCAAGACAGAAGAGTTCACAGCTCCAGATTAAAAATACAACTACTCAAGGTGCCAGATCACCCATCTGGTATAGAAAGAATTTATTTTTTTTTTAAAACTGGCTTTGAGATACATTTGTAGAGAATGTGACCAGATGGGATGATGAGTCCAAACTCTGGCTTATATTGGCACATGGATTTGCAGGTATAGCAGGACATAACTGATGTGCATATTTCAGATGCAGTTCTGTTCCAGGATCCTGATGCTCCAACAGCAAAGCAGCCTTAGTTTCCCACTCCTGCTGAGGGACTGTCACTGAAGGATCAGTGCACATATTACAGCACCTGAATTTACTGCCCTTGACACTCGGTGGATGCTGCCAGAAACAGTCAAAGCTTTGTAATAAAGATAGTGCTTCAGATCACGGTCCTTAAAAGAATTGCACAGCAATTTTTCCGAGATGCTGGCAGGCCTGAATAAAGGTCTGGCACCCACACATTGCTCTGATAGTAATAGAAATGCCTAAATTCCACATGAAGCATTTAATTGCAGGACTTTACAGAGAAGGCTAGAGTCACTACTCCGGTTTTGCAGATGGAGATGTTGAAAAACAGGAGGTGAAGTTACCTGTACAAAATTCAACAAGCTGAGTTTGGAGTGGGACCCAGTCTCTTGACGGGCATGGGAATAGTTGAGGTCTGTCTCTTTGGGAAGGATGACTCAGACTAGGGCTGCCTGAAACAGCACTGAGAGAAGTCTCTGAAGTGGACAGTCAACATCATGTCAGTATAAATAATGGCAGGATTAAATTCATGCTGCTGCTTGCTGGTGCTTCTGTTTCCAGTGGTGCAAGTTCCCTTCTGGACCATAGCTAGCCAGGGAAGGAAGGAAGGCGAGCCAAGGAAAGGATCAGGTCTGCCAGTCCAGATGGAAGCAGTTGCTGGGCCAGTGGAGGTGAGCACTCAGGAAGGGTGGGAGTGTCCAGACAGGGCCCTGCAGTGTGTGAGCCAGGCTCTGTCCAGGCTGAGCTGGCACTGCACAGCCAGAGACATCAGGCAGGACATGCAGCAGCGAGCTGAGTGTTGGAAGGCTGCAGCAGATTCAGAGGGTGTTACGTGAGCACTGATAGATACATCTGCTCCCTTTCCCCTCTGCCTCTCCCACTCTCACTTCCCAGCCTTCACCCTCTTAATTCCTGAACATCGGCCCTGCTTTCCCACAGACACCTGAGCTCTCTCTGATGAACCAGCACTTGGGGTTCCAGCTGGAACCCTCCCCTACCCACAGCTCTGTTCACAGACTGGCCTTTCACCCATTGGACATCTCACACTGCATTTACCCACCCCAGTAGTTTACCATGTCCTGTACACTCTTTACTTGAATTTGGGAGTCTTCTCTGGCCTGCAGTGCCTGCTCTGGTTAAACACAGTAGAAGAAATCCAGGGAAAGAGAGAACAAAAATAGGTCAGTTAAAGCGCACTCGAGCCTATGTTTGGAAATACAGTTTGAGCACAGCTGATTTCTGGCCTCCTAGAGCCATGAGTACAAAGTGTAGTCAAAATGTTGTTTTATGTGCTTGTGGGGGCTTTTAAAAATAGTAATTTAGGGATATTTTTTAAGTTTAATTTGTCAGACTCTGTTTAAAAATGGAATTTAAAGAAATAAGTTCTCAGATTTCTCCTGGATGTTAGCAGTGTTTGTGTATGAAACACAGCATTATACACAGCCTGCTTCTGCCGGATGCCTGAAAAGCTGGACAGTCCATGGGCTGATGGGAATGTTAAACAGCATCATGCTGCATTCTTTGGAGGCTAGGCTGGTTCCCTGCAGCAGGCTGGAGTTATGTGGCTCTCTGAGAGTGCCAGTGGTAGGGCTGCAGAAGGCAGTGTGCTTTTTCTTGGAAGCATCAGTCAGTCCCTTGTCTGAGCTCTGAGCAGGACAAATCCCCTGCAAGACAGACTATTGGTCTAGTCCAGTAGGACAAGTGTTAAATTCCTACATTTATAGCTAAAACACTGATAAAAACAGTTGCATTTCTATTTGTTTGCATTGTTTAGTGGTTGTATATCTTGGAAAATCTCGTGCTGCTGCTGACCTTTTAATAAAAAGAAAAATTGCTGTTCCTCCCAGGAGGCTGGATGTTCCTGTCAGACTTGCATCCAAGGGAATGTGCTGGTGTAGGACAGTGTGTTCCTTCATGCTTTACACAGATTGGCCCGGGCTCCTTTTGGTACAGCAGCACTGCAAAGGTCTTTGGAGATGGTGGTTTTAAGGAGCCTGGCTGGAGCGCTGGGCCGTGGCTGTGCTGCCTGAGGGCAGGAGGCTGAGCTGACACTGGCAGAGCCCTGGGCACGTGAGCTCTGCAGAGGCACAGCTGCTCCCTGGAGCCACAGAAGGCTGGCGCTTCACTTGGCATTCTGCATAATCCAGTATCTGACATACACCGAATTTTCTGGGAATTTACTGGGTCTTGGGAACTCTATCAAGATGGTGATTTGATTCCTGAGGTGATGCTTTTAGAGGGGAGCTTTGTTTGCTTTCAGGACCCTGAGTAGCGTGGTTGTTTGTGTGTGTGCTCACCTCTGTGTTTTGGGGGTTACTGGGTGTGCAGCATCTGCTGGGGTGACACTGCCCTTTCCCGAGGAGCAGCCACTTTGGCAGAGCCCTGCAGATGGAGCTGCAGTCCCAGTTTAGCTGTATCCATGCTGAAGAGATTCCTGCCTCAGCCTTCCTGCTTTGGGCAAGATGCAGGCCCCAGGGAGGGTAAGAACTGGGGTCAGTGGAGGGCTGAACTGTAGGTGCAGCTGCAAATGGGGCTTTAACTTCAGATCCTCTGCCGGGAAACAGAACTGGACACTGGACTGGTGTTGGGATGCTGGAAGGGGACTCACAGCTGTGACACAGGACTGGGGTTGTACCTAATGCTGTGAATGGGAGGCCCATATGCCCCCTAGGGCTGGATGTCAGAGATAGATACCATTCTTGTTCTGGTGTAAGGTCCATGTGAGCATCCCGAAGTGCAAGTACTGACCGTGCTTTCAGTCTCCACCCAAGATATGGGGTGAAAAGGACCTGTGCAGGGACCTTAGAGAGACAAATATGTTTATCTTCACAATGGTCTGCTGAGCCTGGGCTCTTGTTGGGCTGAGACTGCTTTCCATGTGAGGAACTGACAGAGTAACTGCATTAGGGTGGCACAGGACATCTCTGGGGACCCACATGACCGTGTGTGTGTGGATTACTGGCCAGCACTCAGTTCCTCAATGGAGGGCCATAGATCAAAATGGCCTGGAAGAGAATTTAACAGTCATCTAGCCCAATTTCCCTGTCCAAGTAAGCATCAACTTGCCTTACATAATTCGTGACAAATGTTTGCCCAGCCTGACCCAAAAGGCTCCCAGTGCTGATAAGGACTTTAGCATGCAATCTGTCCTGGTGCTTTGTGGTTCTATCTGCTAGGAAGTTTTCCTCTGTCAGGCAGCTCTGCTGCACCTAAAGCCGAGCACTTCTCCTGTCCTGAGGTGGAGAACAGCTAACTCTCCTTAGAGCACCTTCCATGTAGTAGTCTGTTCCCATATTTCCTCACAGCCTTCATTTCTCAGGAAAAGAACTCCCAACACTTATTACTCTAGGCTGCTTGCACATCCTTCCCTCTCTGCTTGGGAAATATAAGGGGGACCACGTGTGCCTCAGACATGTTAGAGGTGATACTTGTGCCTCTGGTGAGTGGGATAAAGACTCTAGAGCTCACCCTGTTACAGAACACTCATTTCCCAACTGAAGACCAAGCCAAAACTTGCATTAACATTTTTTTTGTCTGGGAAAGTTATCAAAAACTGTATTTAAGTTTTAATAAATTACAATTTCAATTCCACCCTGCATCCTGAGGAATAAATAACCACTGAAAGAAGGTTTCTTTCTCATACTCAAGAACATAATGAGGTGCCAAGAGAGACTTAATCCCGTTTCCAGGCTATTTCCTCTTCCATAGATGTTTTGATATGCTTTGAATTCAGTGTCAGAAGTTTCAGATGTTGTTCTGTGGAGGATCATGTCCCAGTCCTTCTCTGTTTCTTTTCCCTGGCAGCTGCTGGCAGTTCTCAGTGTGGTCCATCCAGTCTCTGGTGAACACAGGAGCATTTTTATGAAATTCATCTCATCTGCTGCTTGGTGACAGGACTCAGCACCCTGCTGCAGTTGATAAACCAGATTGGCTTTGCTGCTTTCCAGTGCAAACCCAGAGGATGTGGGAGTGAGCAGAGCACCAGCACTTTCTTCTCTGCAGCGAGTGCATCTCTGAGCACTATGAGAGCATGACAGAGGCTGCTGCAGAGGGCTGGGAAAGTGCATCCTGTGCACAGCAGCAACTGCTGCTCTGACAGTGCACGAGTGTCAAATGTGCTGGGTTGCAGACAGGTGCAGAGGAGTGCTGCCCCAGATTGTGGTCTCTGTGGTTTGTCTCCTTAGTGTGGTTGATGTCAGAACTGTAGCTTTGTTTAAGCGGCAGCTTCTAGTTCTAGAGATCTGTTTAATCTGCTGCCTTCACCAGCACACCTGAATGGTCACCCTTCTGTGTTCTGTGTGCTCATCTCAGCATTTTGGGCAGAGTGGGCATGAACGTGATTTCAGTGGCGGCTGCCCTGTCAGCGTTACAGTGATAACCGTGAGCAAGGCTACCGCAGGGTGGAAGGCCTTAGAACCACTGCATGTGAACAAACTGCTGCCTGGGGAGGAAGGGGCCTTGGCCCCATTAAATTTTTGCTCTGGGTTCTGCTTGCTTAAAAGGTCCACAAAAGTTGTTTCATACTTCATCCTTTTTTTTGTGACAGCTGGGATGTTCTGATCTCATCCTGCCCATGGCAGGGATTCAGCTCCTGGGCTGAAATTTGCAGCATGGCAAAGAAGAGTTTGCCATCCAAATATCCAGTGGCAACAGGTGTGGTGAGAAACTGAGGCACAGCAAAAGGAGAGCTATGGCAGAGTCACAGCAAGAGCTCAAATGCTCTTAATGGCAGTTCTGGCAAACCCAGCTGTAGCTGTTCTTGTTCCTCCCTTTACTGATATTTTAAATAGTGGACATCCCCGCTGTTCCTTGGAAGCATGACTGTGCCTTGAGAGCAGAAAGCAGTGATTGTTATTCCTTGGTGGAGAGTGTTACCAGAGAAATGTTTAATTTTGAGAACCTTGGTGTTGGGATGTGACAAGAGGGTAATTTTCAGAGTGTGTTACTGGCACAGCCATTGCTAAACTCTGCAGAACCTGGAGGCACACAAGTGGCAGATTGTTTGGAGGAAGGGAGAGGTGAAGAAACCATTACATGAAGCTCATCTAGGGAAGACAAGATTCTTGGGAAAGGCTGTGTTAAAATGAAGCGGAGGTTTTAGGAAGGAAGGCCCATGCTGCCACATTCCTGCTTTGCCACTCAGAAATCATAAGTAGAGGTGTGGGACTGAGTCTCCATAAAGTGCAGGTTGTATACAGGAGGGAAACTGAGCATTTCTGTTTAATGTCTGCACTTCAGCAGGCGAGTGGAGCCCCTTCTCCAGTCACATGACCTTCCACAGCCTTCATTTCTCAGGACAGGAGCTTTATCTACTCATGCTTGCACTATGGGCAAGCAAGAGTAGATAAAGCACAGCACTCTTCAGTGTGTCGCAAAGATGCCAGTGGCCTGAGTTTCTATAAACACAGTTTCTACAGAGGTTGCCCAGCTGGGTGTGAGTACAGGAGAGGCAGAACTCTGCTTCTAGTGGGATGTCCTCAGCAGTGGGAGATTTTGATTTCCACTTTATGCCAGCTGCTGCCTATAGTTTTAGCTTCCCACCTGCTGGTTCTTCCTTTCTTGGTAGTCAGCTTGTCTCCTCTGTTTTGTACATGGGACGTGTCCATCAGCTTGGTAGCACAATGCTTGTGGCCATGGAGTCCTTACCTGGCAGCCTAAGCTGCTGCAGAAGCTGCAGTACCCAGCAGTGCTGTTAGGAGAGTGGCTTCTACCATCAAAATCCTCAGTTCTTACTGGAATACTCATGCAAGATTGTCTGGAATGTGAACACAGTTGCTTGGGTTGTTGAAAAAGGCTTGAATTATTATAAAATCCCTGGCCTGGCATTTGGCTGATGATTAATTACTTAGGTTTGTGTAGTGCTTTGATGTTCCAGATGTAAACCCAGAGCAAGCTGTTACAACTCTGTTGACCTCAGTGCAGTCATCCCCGTCATTCCAGTTGGCACACTTGGTGCTTTGTGGTATTTGTATTCTGTGGAACAAGCATCCAGTCATTGATTTAAGTCTTTCCAGGGACTGGAGGCTGTTAAGCTGTTAATCTTTTTTCCTCTCCTGTATTGATTGCTCTGCCACTTACCAGCAGTGACCTTCTCACCACACCTTTTGACTTTGAGCTTGCTGCTTCTCTGGAGTCCTTCTCTGAGCCTTTGCAGCTCGTGGTGTGTTTGTATTGCCACAGTGCTTAGAAACTCCTCACAGGTTGCTCCATTTCTCTCTGTCACTACTCTGCTCCCCCGCCAGTATCTTGTTGTGTAACTCTCCCCCAGCTAATGTTGTTGGGGCTTGCATGGATAAACTGCTTTGTGATGGATAATTTGGAGTAAGCTTGTGATAGAAAAATCCCCCTCTAAAAGGCAGTTGAGCCTTGCATTGTCCTGCAGTGATTTGGCAGCTGGTGAGGTTTGCTGGGTGGAGTCCTGGTGCTGACATGTGTTCTCTCTGCTTGAGAAGAGCAGATTAAGTTCATACTTCGCTCAAACAAGGCTTCTTCATTTAATGTGTATGGGCAGCAGGCACTGAGGCTGAAAGTAGATTTTGTACTTTAACTTCCAGGTCAGTGGGTTTTTTGTCTTGTTTGTGTCAGCAGACAGTAGCCCTTTGTTCAGCAGCACAACTTTTTCCACCTCAGCAACGCACACATGCACGTGATGCAGGTCCTGAGTTGTGCAATAAATTCTAGCAAATATATTGTCTGCTCCCCTTCAGGGCTTGATTGTGTGCCCTATTGACCAGCAAGGAAGCTAAGAGTATGAAGGTAGTTCCTTATTCATTTATGTTGGTTTCCCCATCCACTGTTGCCTACGTGGAGAAGAAAAAGGGCATAAGTACTTCTAAAGTGAAAATTTTGTCTTTAGAGAGGTGGTCTTTGTAACTTGTGCAAGCTGGATAATTTAATAGCACTAGTAAAATATTAAGTAATTAATTTAGTAATTATGTAATATTGTTGCTAAGTAGGGCTAGGGTTAAGTCATGAGCACAAAAATTAAAAGATGAAGGTGTCCAGATGAATGTCCTGTAGCCTGTTGGAGTCCTGATCACAAAATAACTGCTTGGAATCCCATCTTTGCCGGGGTTGGTGCTTGCTGGCACCTTCCTGTGAAGAGTCTGGAAAGGCAGGAAGGGGGGCCCCGTCCCACTCTGATGCTGTGCCTTTTCCTCAGCCCCTCTGGAAGGTGTGGACACGTGCCAGCAGGGCTGTGAGTATTCCCATGTGGATGGGATCGTACATCCCACACAGAGCATGGCACTTCCCCCTCTCCAGGTGTGCCCTGCTGCTCTCTGCAGCCAGTGGGCACAGGGGTGAAGGGAACCCCCTTTCCCTTTCCTGTTCTAGTCTGGCAGTGCCTCACTGCTCCACCAAGGCCCTGCACAGCCTGGGGCCAGCTGTGCCTGCCCTGCCATAACCTCCCTATTCACGCTATGGATCCCTGCAGAATTCCCTCCCTCCAGATCTTCTTGGACTTTGTTCCTAGCAAAAAATCCTCTCAGGCTTCTTGGAATTAAGGTACATTAGTCTAACTCAGAGTTGCTGTTTCCTGGGAAGTTCTGATGCTGTAAAGCTTGATTGTTTTGGGGTTTTTTTTCCCTCTAATCAGAATGAAATAATGTTTAACATTTTCTACGAGGACACTGTGTCCCAGGTTTTGCGTTTTAGAAATGTTTTGCTCTGGGATTTCTGAATTTTTGTTTTGAGTTATATCCGTTTTAAGTTTTACTGCTTATGCTTCCTGTTGATTTGCTAAGTAAAGCCTAGTAGCAGGTCACAGTATGTGCATTATATAAAAAAACAGCAGTTACTTTTTTTTTTAATCAATAAGAACAGCAGCTGCTTAATATGACTGAAACATCTCATTCCCTAGAACAAGAACTCCCTTGTTTGCAATGTAATGAGAATTTGGCACTGCCATTACAACACCCAGCAATGCCTTAATCTAGAACACTGGGTAACGTTTTATTATGGAGTAAAGAGCAGTTCATCTTAATGATCTGAAAAGTAAGAAAATATTTCACTGTTTTTGACACGTTAGGACAAGGTAATAATGATGCATGTCAGATAAAGACCTCTTAAGATAAAATTTGGAAGTTCTGGAATAGCGCTTCTGAGTTGCCAGAAGCAAGGCTGTTCCAAGGAGCTTTGGCAGGAACTTTTATCGATGTTCTTTCAAAAAACAAATTAAAGAAAAGGTCTGTTCTTATAAGAAGTTCTTACCAAGAAATTGTTTTGCTGGGGTTTTTCTGCAGTCCTGTCCCAGCAAAGGCGTCTTCATTGCGCTCCTGAGCGCTGTCAGTAGAGAAATCTTGGATGTTCTCACCAGGACTTAAACCTGAGACTCCATAGTGAAAGTCCTGAAAATCCCTTCACTGCACCAACTGCCCTTCGCTGGCTCTGCACTGCTTGTAACACATCGTGTCAGGTGTCAGGGAACTGAGGTACTCCTCCTTCTCCCAAGGCAGGAATGTGCTGCATGGGTGCGGTCCCTCCTGCCCCTCACAGGGGACAGGACAGCCTGCTCTCCCTGTTGGACTTCTTCATGGAGCCTCCTCCACCTGGAGGAAATGCCAAATGTGGTTTGTTACTTTTCAGCCTTTGTCGCTGCAGACACTGCTGGGAATCCACAGTTTGGGGAACCAAATTCCAGTGTGGATCCCAGCACTGCTGAAGGGTATATCAGTCTTAAATTCATGCAGCTGTTACACCATATAGTTAAAAGAAAATGAACTGATACTACAGAAGCAGCTTGTTGTTATAAACAAATATGTCGAGTTTAGGAGTAGTATCCACAGTGGAGGAGCAGACCTGGGCTGTGGAAGAGTTCTTTATTCCATAGGCTAAGATCTGGGTCTAGCTATGTCTAGATTGATTCTTTAAGCATGTATGAGAATGCCTTTGCTTGTTTTTAAATGGTGGTTTTTATGCCATTGTTCCCAATCTGAGTTTATACTGAAAGTGGATCTTGGAAAGGTGAGGCAAAGGCTGGGATCTGGGAGACTGCACAGCGACGTGTATGATATTAAAAGCGACAGGGAAACCCCAGCGAAATGCAGGCAGCAGGAAGTTTGCCCATGAGCAGGGAAGGGATGTTTCATTTGCAGGGAAGACTGAGGGAAACTGAGCCTGGTTAGAAGGATGTTCCCATTGTTCATGGCAGCAGAGAGGGTTCAGTGGATGTACCTGTTTGGCTGCATTTTAGAAGTTGCAGAGTCCAGGTAAGGGCTGTGAACTTCCAAGTAGGACAGGTCTGAGATTTGAGGGTCTAATGGAGACTTTTTGTCCTTCTGCCACCACTGCCTGAGCCAGAGAAGCTCCAGATTTGGAAGGAACGTATGGTGGAGAAGAGTAAGGGCTCGCATGGCTGTAGGATGGTTTCAAGGAGACAGTTCTGCTGCAAACAGGGAGGTTTAAACTGAGCTGCAGGAGTGTGCCAAGAACTCTGTGTGTGATTTGGTCTGAAAAATGAGAAGGTGCAGAATGGGGCTAGGAGGAGAAACGAGGGACAGAAAGCTTGACAGATGAGGGAAAACCAAAAGAGAGGAGTTTGTTTTGCCTACAAAACAAAGCCTGGGACAGAATGAGATGTCTCTCTGTAAACAATTAATTGCCGAGTAAATACTAGAAGAGAAGTCCTTATAATAAATATCAATGCTGGCACAAGGACAAAGTGGTACAGACTGGCTATTAATAAACTTAGCCTGGAAATTAGATTTTCAACCACTGGAGTGAGATTCTGGAGCAGTGTCTTAAAGGGAGAAATAGAAACCAAAGGAGCTTTGTAAAGGACTCTGAGGAGTCTGCAGTAGCCAGTTTTCTCTCTGGCACAGTCTCATTTAATTTCATGCATGCAGATGCCTCAGACAGCCTGACCCAGCAGTGCAGGCAGAGGGTGACTTGCACGAGCAGGTGAAGCAGCTGTAATTAGGAATCAATAGCCAAAGTACAAATCAGCTGCAGGAGAGGAGAGTTTCAGGACAACTGACCTCTGCAGACATCCAGTTTTGACTGTATCTAGTGGTTGGATTCTGAGTCCTACATCTGTAGTCTGCAGGGAGAAGGGATTTTCTTTCACTTTTCTTTTTCTGCAGTAATTGAAAAATGGAGTTAGAGACTTATTATTCTGTAGAGACAAAAGTTTTCTCCTCAGGTGTCCAAACAATGCCTGTTCATCTATGACAAGAATATCTTTGTTCTAAGCTGTCGTAGGATGTTTGCCTTTGTAACACAGAGGCATTTGGAGAAGCTGCCTACATACAGTCTTCTCTCTTGGCAAATAGAAGAGGGGAATACAGCAAATGCTCCTCACTAAGGAGTTGAAAGCCCAAGAAAGCACAACTAAGATGAATCTATCTGCTTCGGAGATTTCCCCAAAATTCTTCTGTACTTTCTGACAATTTAGCATAGAGAATAGTCCGTATAGGGGATAGTCGACACAAATTTCTGGATTTCTTTCCATGTTTTGTTTTCTTCCTTTGCCACTCCATTCTTTCTCTTCTTTCCCTCACATCTTAAATGGAACCAAGAAAGGTGCTTGTGTTGTACTGGTCTCACTCCTTTTCTTTGTAATTCTCTTAGCTAATGTAAGAAACTTTTGCCCTTTGAGGGACTGTTTTTATTACATTAGTTCCAGCAAACAGCAATAACAGAAACAAAGGGCTCAAATCTCATTTGCCTTCCCTTTTTTTGTTACTGTTTACTCCAACACAGAGCAGTGGATGTAATCAATTGTATAAGAGAGGACTGACAGAATTCTGAAAAATGAGCAGTTGTAAACTTGGAATTTTACCCTGAGTGAACACTCAGTTTTGAAACTTTGGGGGTTTGCAGGGTGTTTGAGCTTAGAATAGTGGATCCTCAAGAGTTTGTGTATTTCTGTAAATCGTATTGAGAATCCCTCAGCTATGGACATTCCAGAATGGCAGTGCCCTCGGAAAAATGGAAAATGCTTGGAAAATGTTTTCCATGTCTCCTTCTGTTGTGTCACTGCTACATCTCTCTGCTGCCTGTAGGATGGAGACAAAATCCTGTTTAGCCTGGTTTACACAACCACAGGGCTGCCCTACAGACCTGGGAGCTTGTGAAAATCAGCAGTGGGTGTCAGACCCCACCCTCAGCTGGATGGAGAGGCAGCCATGGAGCAACCCAGGCAGACTTCTGCAGTAAGAAAAGGAAAGTAAATGGTGTTTGCTGGTTCATACACATAGCTGGGTTAAAAGAAGTTTCAGGGTGTTTTTTTTCCAATTAAGAGGTCCTTTTACCACACACAAGTGCAGTTCCTGCTTATCTATCAGAATGACCTGTTCAGCTCCTCCCTCAAGCTGAGTTTCAGTCTTTCCACTGCTGCCTGGGGTAAGGGTCATTGCAATGAGGTTTTCCTCAAACCTGTCCAGCTCTGGTTGCATCAGCCTCAGCTGGACAGTAAGTAATGCAGGGTGGAGTACATGAATGCCCAAAGGTGTGTTCACAAATCCCATTGAAGCAACTCAGAACAGTTTCTTCAGTCAAAACAAACTGAGTTTGGTGTGTTGCACAAGATAAATTGGAAAACACAGCTACTGTTGCCTTGTAATCTGGATGTTCCTACTCATAATTGTCAGGATATTTCCATTAAAGGGATAAAATCCCTGCACTGAATAATGAAGGGACTTTATCCTAGAAGTTATTTCCCCCGTTTGTGTCTCAGTTAGGACATTAGTGCAGACCTGGTGGACAGGATACCCCGTCTCCTGTCCGGTGCTCCCACCAGCTGTTCCTGTCTCCACATTCAGCTTGGCAGCTGGGGTTGTTCTTTGTGCCAGTGCAGTTGTTCACTTGTGCTGAGGTGGTTTATTCCTGCTGTGAAGGAAAGGTGAAGAACTGAAATGAAAAACTAAAATTAACTTTGCCATTATCCATAAGGCACTAGGAGCCTGGTGCTACTTCTGCAGTGCAGAATTTCAACACCCAATGGACTGGACCTTGCCACTGTCTCTGAAAGGCAAGCCAGCTATGGGGCTTTATAAACACCCTTCCATATGGTAGAGGGGGAATGTGGGAGGAGGGAACTTGGCACAGCTCTGTGGCTGGGTTCAGATTCAAGTGATGTGAGCCTGTTCTTGAAATGTATCAGTTGTAACCAGCGCCATATCATCGGATTTTGTACCACTTTGTTGTAGAAATACCCGAGGGGGCAAATCTTGGTCATTTTGGTTGTGGAGGGTCTCCCATGCTTAGTTCAATCACTCCTTGCAGTCTCAGTGTGAGGATGCAGCAGTTCAAAAGACGGAGCAGATGGCATTAGAAGACGGATTAATGAGATGAGGAAGGAGGCAGCAGGCAGTGGGGATTACCCCCATCTTTCCTCTTCCTGGCTGGGCCTGGGCTTCTGCAGTCTTTGTAATACAGAGCTCAGTGCCCAGCTGGGAAGTATGGCCGAGATATTATGAAGTAGGTAGTTTTTTATGTCCAGTTCTCTGTTTAGGTTTGTGGATCCTGACACTTCATCTGAGTGCAAGAGGATCTGGGCAGCAGTCAGTAAAGTGCAGAGGTTGGATTTAAATGGAGCTGAACAGCCAGGAAGGATGAGAAGGAAGGGATGTTTGTATGATGCTGCAATCTGTGTTGAAGGCAGTGGTGCCGGACCCTGGAGAGGAAATCCCCTCGAGGAAGTGAACTAACTTGATGTAATGCTTTGAAAAGAACTGTACAAATCAGGAACTACACCAGCCTCAGCGTTGTGCCTTTTGTTCTGACTCCTCTGTGCTGCTGCTGGCCAGGAGGAGCAGTGCTGGGCAGTCCCTGCAGGCGTTTGCATTTCATTTCACTGGCTCAGAGTAAGGGATATCACACAGAGATAGGCCATCATCTGGTAAAAGTTAAGTTCAGCTGCAAATGTCATGGAACATCACAGTGATATTTGTGTGAGGTGCTTCTAGCATGGTACTATGAAGGTAACACTTCTTCTTTTACCCATTCTCTGAGGTGCTTAACACCTTTGTCATGCTCCAGACATTCACTTTGACACCTGGTGCAGTATCTGCAGCACAACCACTTAAGAGTGACCTGTCACACAGCCTTGATCTGCACCACACCTGTAATTTTCCACCTTCAATCCCGATGCTGCTGGGAGGGGTTAATGGTAGGTGACTCATGCTAAGTGACTCAGGCCCTGCCTGGTGCCTGCTCAGCTCTGATAAAATCTCTGCCAAACGATCTGGAGGATCCCTTGCTTTGATCATACTAGCTCATGCGGGTGCTTGTCTCCACACTCCTGGCTCTGCTGGTAGGCATCTCATTGGAAGCCAACAGCTCACATCAAGCTCCTGGGCTTTTCAGTGACTTTACCAGAACAAGATCCAAGAACTGTATTTATGATGTAACACATACTGTCATAGGTTGTGGAGCATCAAAGAGTTTGGTGGGTTTTTTCATTCTCTTCAAAGTGACAACAGAAACAGTGACCAGATTATTTGGGTTTTGGTTTATTTATTATTGGGTTCTGCCAGTGCTCTGCGCTGAGCTTGGTCCGTGTTGGGGATGGCTCACCTTCGTGAAGTATTTAATGACTTCATTTGCCAGGTGGGGACACCTGTGCCCAATGGTGGTGAGAGCTGTTAAGTGCTTGCCCTTGGTGCAGGAGTTACTCGGGTGCTGGGTATAAATCAGGAGTTGGTCACCTGCAGGGGGTGTGTGCAGTACCTTGGGCACGTGATGGGTTTGCAGAAGTCCTCCTTCACATCTCTCTGGCAGAGTAAAGGTGTCTCAAAGCACATATTGATTAATTTTTCATCTGTTTGACCTTTCCTTCCTCACAGAGTGATGGAGAGAGTGTGGCAGGATCAGTGCTGCTCAGCACAGAGTGGGGATGAGGCTGCAGCAGTTTGCAGCAAAATGATGCTGTACTGACTACATGTTGATTCATTCCAAATATTTATTCCTCAATAGCACTGTTTGTTTCTGAGTGAGCAGGAAAAGAAGGGGAGAATTGTGCTTAATGTTAATTTTCAGTGTTGCAGTTAATTGTAGAGTTCTCTGAAAAGTGAATATATTCCCTTTCCTAGTGTTCCTTCCTCCATTAACCTAAGCATAGGTAAAAGCTTTGGCTTCCCAAGATAACTGTATCAAGACAGGGTTGTTACTGTCTGAGTTCCATGTGTATTGAAAGGAAACAAATCCAGCCTTGCCTCTGTGTCTGAAACATGAGGGTTGGTCAAAAGAGAACAAGAAAGGGGGACAGAAGCTCCTTGGTTTTCTCAGAGGTTTCCCATTATACCAAGCATTCTCACTCCTACCAGTTCCCCCTGCATGAAAGGGAGCCTAACAGAGCACTGAATTTCATTGCTTTTCTCCTGAGTGGAGGGTCAGGGTACTGATGTGGAAAAACTTATTCACAAAGACACCTTTTTACTCTAGGCTTCAGCACAGAATCACTGATCACTGTCAATAGTGAGTCATTCCTGGAAACCTCTGATGTACACCACCAGGCATGTCCAGTGAGGGGAAGGGAAGGTGCCTTGTGGGTTTGTGGTGAAGGTGACAAGTGGTGAAAGTGGCCCTTCACCCATCACAGAGTGATGGCCTTGCAAGTAAAGACATAGCATGGGTTAGACAGCTAAACTGACCTCAGTGCTAAAGCCAGGCTGCCACCAGAGTCTCAGGGATGAGAGGGGTTGGTTTTTTAAGAGTGGGACAGACCTTTCTCAGGTAAGAGGGGCTAAGTGAGACCCAAAGGATAGAAGGCTTCCTGGTACCACAGCCCTGAAACCGTTGTTCCTTTTCATTTGTAGCTCGAAGAATGTGTAGATGTCTTCATAGACATGAGGCTATTAGATATGGGGCTGGTTGCTACAGTTACCCAGCTCTGGTCTCTCCTCTGCAAAGCACTGATTGTGGGACTGTACCCTGCAATCACTCTGAAAGTGAAGCCAGCACCAAGTAAGAGCTGCTTGTTAAGCAGTGTGTCATGGAGGGAACATGTGGCAGCAGTTTCTTAGAACTCCTCCTGGCTTAAGTGGTATCAAAGAGGAATTCTGCCTGTGGTTGTAACTGTGACAGAGCTTCCTAGATTTGTGTTGCTTTCGTGCATAGGCAGCAGGAACAGCCACTGTGGGTCCTGGTGACAGCTGTCATCAGTCATGGAGTCAAGGGCAGAACTGCAAAGGGGCTGTGCCATACCTCTAGGAAGCTGTGCCTTTATTAGTGGCATTTGCCTTCTCCCATCGTGTGCTTTTCTAATCCTTGATGGGCCTGACTGCAGCCTGCTGGAGTCTTGTGCAGTTGGGACTGGCCACCCCAAGCTTGTCTTTGTCTAGGATGGTTCAGTGAAGGTGCCAGGAGTGAACAGTTGGACCAAACACTTCATCAGACACTGAGAGCAATGATTTCTTGTTGGGCATGAGATACCCATGGTCCTAAAAGGAGTTAAAAGCTTTCCAGGAAATGCTGTTGTTCATGTAGTTATTTTCCATTCTTATTTTCTCCTCTTGCCTCCGCCTAGAAAGGTTCAGTGCCAAAAGAGACCCAAGAAGATATTTCTACTCCTTTCACTGATGATCTCTTCCCTTGCTTTTCCTTTTGTCCTTGCTGACATCCCCCTGAGGCTGTGGGGTCTCAATCCCCAGCTGCCAGCCTGCATCAGGATCAGCACTGTGCAGAATTCAGGCTCTTGCTTTGTCCCTCTCTGCAATTTTCCAGCTGTAACATTTTAATTCCCTTCCTTCACACCCGTTTTGGGAGCACACTTTTAAGGTCTAACTCCAAGCCCAGCACCAGTGAGAGCAATGGGAGGATGCTCTGCATGCCAAGGAGAGCAGGAATGTCCTCACCCAGTGCTGGGGGTGAAGGTACATGTTAGTCCCTGGTGCCATATTGACTCAGTGACAAATGGAGTTTAAGAATGTGCTTCCAGAGAAGATAAATGTGTGGTGGTTGGTTACACAAATCAGCAGGTGCAGCTTCTCAGAGTGGAGGGATCGATGTGCTGTGTGGACTTCCAAGAAATCATTAAATTGTGTTTTAACAGACCTAGCACATCCGGGAGCAAAGGATTTCAGAGCTGGATTGGAAGCTGGTAGTGGCTACATGACTGTGACCTTGTTAAAGGTAAACCTAAATAAAAAGAAGACTCTCCCAGCTAATACTGTAACACATAACTTACCCAAAGTTAAAAGACTTCTTGAATTAAACTTGGCAAGTGTTTTATAAGAAAACAATATTAGAATTAGGTATTCTTTAAAAACAGCGCAAGAAAGTGTGATTCTGCCCTCAGGAAACAGTTATCTTCATAAAAGCTGATCATTGTTCACTGGTGAATACAGCATTAGGAACAAAAAAGTGAATGCAATGTGGGAGGGGAGGGCAAGCTGGGCACAGTTAATATAAATTAGAAATGAAGTGCAGGAAACTGGAAATGAAAAGGAAAATGGAAAATTATCCTTGGCTGCTATCTTCAAGGGCGCTAAAGAATTTAAACATTCTGCTTGAAACAGAAAAAGAATTGTGTAAGGTCTCTTTGAAATGGAAATGCTTCAATTGTTAATGATGATGAAAATAAGTAGAAGCATTTTGTAAGTATTTCTGATCCATGTTTGGATGACAGCAGAATAATACACTAGATTCACAGGAGGACAGTGAATTAATTTCTCAATTATTAGGCACCAGAAAAAATAAGAGTATTATAAAATACTAACTAGTAATAAGCATTTTAGAAAGTACATGTTCAGATAACCTGCAGGCAGGAGCCCCAGCAGGGGTGTTGAGAGGATAGGTGGTGTGCACGTGGCACATCTTACTACTGGGGAAATCCAGGACACTGGGGTTTTAATGCCAAAAGGAAAACTCAATTAGTCAAGCAAAACAATCATGAGGGGAGTTTAGTGTGAAGGGCTTCTTCCCTGTCTCCCTCTTTCTTTGTGGGCATAGGGAGTAGCCCTGAGGGCGATGATCCCTTTGTGTAGTTGCTGGATTTAAGGCCTCTCATGACTCTTACAAGACAGAATGACAAGTCAGCTTCTTTAGGAGCAGATTGTTTGGAGGCATTGAATCAAATTTTAAAAAGGCTCTGGATCAAAAAATGCCCCAAAGTGCTGCTGACTTCAGAGAGAAGTGGGCTGGCTGAGGTTCCAGGCACCATTCCCCAAAGCAATAAGGATTTTGGATTCACTGTCCGTGGGGGTGGTCCCATGCTGCTTATTCTTGGATATTCTGTCCATCAGTGAGATAAGCTCCTGCTTACATAGGAATTCATTTCCTGTGGAAATGTTGTGAATGATGATGCAGGTGCTGAAAACACTAATTCCTCCTCTGATGGGTGAAGAAGGGGGCATGGAGTTTGTACATCTTGGAGCCTCCTCGAAAGGAAAGGTGTGCTTGCAGGTGAGCTTTTGGGATTTGTCCAGCTGCAGGGCTTGGATGCTCTGCAGAGCAGCCTGTGAACTGAGGGAGTTTTCCCCACCTTTGCACCTGCCTCAGAACAGCATTTCCAAGATTAACTACAGGAAGGTTCTTCTGTGTGCTAACTGCGTCTCCACTGGGGCTCTACCAGGGCCTTACCTGATGTGGGCTCGAGGCCTGGAGAAGATCTGGCAGCCCAAATTGCACCTGCGTAACAAATTTGAGCATAAAAGGGTGAGATGCTGCCCAAGGAAGCTCTTCAAAGATACAAGACAGACGTGCCTGGGTGCCACTTCCCAGCCAAGGCAGTTGAACTCCTCTCTGTAAAAGGGTGGAGCAGGAAAGGGAAGCCTCATCAAAGGAACAGCCTTTGGGGAGGAAAAGAAGGCAAGGCTAAGGGTGAAACATTGCACCAATTCACATACTCATTCTGCTTTGAATTGTATGATAAAAGATATTTATTGCATTTTTGTTATATATATATATATTTATATATGTGTGTATATATATATATATATGCACAGTCCCCCGCCTCCCCATCAGCTTTGTCTTGCAGCTTCTCCTACACCCTCTGCTACAGCTCTGCTCTCCTCAGCTTGGATGGATTCACCACAATGGCAGAGGTGGTAACTCCACTTTATGTCCTTACTGTTGCCAGGAAGGTAACTTGTTTTTTCTTAAAACACTGGAGTGCCTTTCTCTGAATTGTTATTTAACATGTATTTTTCAGACATACTGACATCTCCAGTGAGTGTTTCATAATTTAAGGGTAAATTACTTCTTCTCAGTCTTCTAGGAAATGCCAATACCTGTGAATATCAGATAGAGAGGTCTTTGTGTGTTCAGTTAGCTAGAGATAGGGGCATTCAGTTTCTGCACTTTGCACCTGATATTATTCATCTCCATTCATTACAAATGAGCTTCTCAGCCTAATCTTTTGTTCCTATTATCAGGTTGGTATCTGTAATGCTGATGTAAAAGCAATATTAATTACTGGATGAATGGTAGGAACTAGAAATTGAATTACAAATGGAATTATTAATATTTATGGAAGCTTAATTATGCTGTAATGTTTTGTAGACCTGCATTGAAAAAGATCTGCACCATACAAGGAATGCTTTCCCTTGTGCAGCTTTACATAATCAATTCTCAGTATCTGGAGCTTTCAGTGAGTGATTTTTAGATGCAGCTTTATAGCCCAGTTCTGCTTTTCCTCTGCAGGGTGAGGGAGGGGAGTGAGCTTGGGGCCCTGCTTGTCCTTATCTTCTGGGGGTGGGAATGCAGTACATGAAACCAATTCAGGGAAACTCTTAATCTTTCTACATTATCTGTCTGATCTGGTAGAGATCCCATGTTATGCAGGAAAAATTTTCCAGGAATCTGTAGCTTCTACATCTGGGAAATAACTTCAGTCCTAAAACTTCTTTGGCAAAAGCTGCTTGGAGGATGTTTTTAGGGGCATACTGTGAGCATGACAGGCTGTTCCATCTGTTTGAAGAACAGTTGCAGGCTGTGAGCAGAAGAGATGGGGAGGTACAACTGACCTCTTCAAGGGTATTGCCAAAGCTGGAAAATACAGCTCAGAAATACATTTTAAAAGACACATTAGGTGTGAGCTCTGCATTGGTCTTTCCATGTCCTAACCAGCACTGTGAGGCTTGGGGTGCTGATATTGCAGAAATATATAAAAAAAAAAGCTCCAGATGTCAGCCACAAGATTTGCAGTTTCTGAAGCATTTCAGTGCTTCTTAAATGTCTATGTTGCTGCTTACAGAATATTTTGTCTTATTCTTTTGGCAGTTGTTAATTGAGAATGTGAAGAATTTTTCCTAATTATCACATGAAAACTGGTAACAGAAAATTATTCTTTTTAAATGTAATTCTCCTGTTTAGCCCCCCCCAATAAAAATTATATTATTAATAAGAAAAGGCCAGAAAATTAAGTTTATCTTCTAAGACCTGTTATTAGTGAAGCTGAATGAGTGCAGTGCTGCAGGCTCCTGCCTGTTCTCCTGCTGCAGTATGATTTCTGCCTGGTTTATGCATTTTGCAGTTTGCACACTGGGTTTGTCTTTCAGACATTTCTTTCTTTACCTGCTTCTGTTCACAAACTGAGGGACTGACAGATTGGCATTTCTGTAGGGGTGTCTCTTATTGCAGAGGTACCTTGGAGCTGCTGTTTCCTTCATCTGTTAGAGATGGGGGCTCCAAGGACATTCTTATTGTTCAGTGACTTGCAGCCCATGATGTGTATCTGCTCACTAATTCCCTGTCTGTGGGCTGTGCATTCTCAAGTGGTTCATGCAGTGTGACCGTGGCCTGGGTCACTGTAAAGCTACGTTTAATTTAAACAAGGGTACATTTGGCTGGCCAAAGTGTGTGTTTGGAGTTTAAACTCATGGTGGTTTCCTCCTGCCTCTGTGGGGCTGATTACCACACATTCCTTTCTTTTAATTTCAGCCCTCTGCAGTTCTAGGAAAAGGTCCTTGATTAAGTACTGAGAAACCAGTCTATTTGTGGGTCTAATTTTACTGCTTCAATTACATTACTGTATGCTAAATATAGGAAGGCACCAAGCAAATCCCAGATCCAGGGCAGAACAGGGTGTTCAAGAGCACTGTTCAAGTTTAAATGGCGTGGTTTGGGCCTCCATTTAATTCTAGCTAATGAACCAATTTCTCAGAGAGTGTAAATGAGCACATCTACATTGATTTATAGGCAAGGAGCTGGGTCATCAGTTTGGCACAGCTAAAAATGAGCCCTGTGCCCAATTCTCTGCTTCCTGCTCCTAATTGAAGGGAGCAGAGATAAATGGTGTGTCATGCTGGGGAGTTCAGAAGTCCTGGAGGGACAGCAGGGTGCTTCAGTCTCTAAGCTGGTGCTTGAGAACCTGGAAATCAGCAAGGGGAAAATGTTCAACAGCCTGTAAACTGCTGCTCACTTTTCATTGCCTTCTGTGCTATTCCCTGCGTGGGTTTTTTTTATATACCTAAAATCCATGTAAGATAGCAATGAAGCCTGCTTGTCTCCCAGACCTGGGCATGTGCCCTTGGCATGGCAGGGACCTCCAGCATCCCGTGTAACCAGGCAGGTTGGAATTTCCCTTCTGTCCAGCAGCTGAAAGAAAACCAGAGCATGGAGCACTTGCAGTAGTCGAGAGACTGATTGCAGTGGAGCAGAGCCTTATCTGTGAGCGGAGCAGCCGCTGTGTATCTCGGGGAGCAGCTCCTGGGGCAGCCCCGCAGTGGCAGCGGGCCAGGCCCTGTCCCGGGATGGCCAGCGCCGCTCGGAGCCGCTGCCGGGCACGTCCCTTCCCGCCCTGCAGGGAGGCCGGAGCAGGGAACCGGGCTGCTGGCTGCCCAGTGAGGCCCACAGGCAGGCACACATCCCAGCACAACTGGCACAGGAGTTCTTGTATTTCCCAGCAAGGCCAGGCTTGAAGTTTATAAAAGCTGTGTAAATTCTCACCCAGCTACGCCACTGACTGCAAACTCTGCAGCAGGATTTCTCCCTCTGTTCATAGCTCTGTGCTGCTGCCTTGTATTTCTCGGGCAGCTTGTGGGGAACCCTGAAACAAACTCATTCTCGTTCCTGTCTTCCTTTTTTCTGTGCCTCAAGGCTATTGTCACATTCCTCACAGCTGGTGACTGCTCCATTTCTCTGAGTCTCATTCAGAGTGCTGTACCTACAAGCCAGATACTTGTAATCTCTAAAAGATGTTTGTTTCCACAGAAGAATAGCAATGAGGTTACTGTCTGCTCCCTTCACAGTCAGCCAGGCTGGGAGAAGTCCAAATATCCAATCATCCCTTGGAATTCATAATGCTCGAAGATAAAGCCGCCAAAAATAGTTTCTATGAGCTGGATGGCTCTATAACTTTCTGTGTTTATCTAACAGGAAAATGTTAAGAATTACAGTAGGTCATGCACTAAACTGAGCAAGATCATGGGGCATGTGAGAGCTCATGGAGGTGAGCTTATTGGTTATTTATTTAACTTAACCTCTCTCTGACTGAGAATTGCCTTCTTGCATTGCTCTTATGTTTGATGATAGAAGCAAAACCAACCCAGCTGTGCTGTGAGGCATTAAGAGATGCTGAAGAGAATCTTTTGGGGAGAGGAGGAGGGAGAGAGGAAGAGAGGACAGTTTGCACAGCTCTGCCAGAGCCTTATTTTTTCCTGCCTTCCAAGAACAGGCTGTGTTCCATCCCCTGCCGCCCCCTCAGCTGGTGCTGGGAAGAGCAGCTGAGTTTAGCTCACTGTTCCTGGAAGTCACTGAGACAGGGAGCATCGAGAAACCAGTGTTTTCTGTAGCTCTCTCTGCTTCAGTGGAAAAGATGAGCTGATCTTGATCCTTCTTATTCACTAGCCAGAATTAACCCTCACTGCACCATGACAGGCTACAAAACGTGCCGTTTTAGGAAGGGGGCTTGTGTCTGGAAGCCACTCTGAAATGCAATGTCACATCGGCAAATGTATCCCTGATGTTACTCAGGCTGTCCAGGTTTATGCTGGGACCCCCTTTTATTGGTTTTTTTGCCCATCAGAGTTGAAGCAGAGCAGCTGTTCAGCCAGGCTGTGCCAGTGGCTGTGTCTTCCTCTGTGCTCAGTGAGAGCAGTGCCTTTTGCAGAGCAAAGAACTCAGCCACAGACTTCCCCAGAACTGCCCTCGTTAAGAAAAACCTTGAGAGGGCAACTACAGCTTGGTGCTGTGCACTGATGCACAGAATGTTTGATTTTATGCTTTTAGAGCCATATAACAACTGTGCCATTGGGGAAATTCCAGTCAGTTAAATGAAATTACTTTTATGAGGATTACAGATAGGGAGGAGGAGTTTATACTTTATGATCCTGTAATTTGGATTCTGTTTCTTGCTGCATGATGGGTTCTCCAGTGCCTCGGTTTCCCTGTGTAGTGTAGGATATACTGATACTGTGGTTCAGCTGGGCATCCTGGGTGTTTACTAATGCCCATGGGGTCCCCAGGCAAAGAGCTCTCCAGAAAACACCATCTATTACCAGACCACGGGAAATGCACTGGTTCATTTGCTTCTTTACTTAGATTGATTCAAAGCTTGTTATTCCCCAGCTGTGAATGTCACAGCCATAGCCCCAGTGCCAAATTTAGCTGAGTCTGATGAGATCAGGAAACAGCTTAAAGTGACCAGAACAGGCAGATGTAGGCATGTCTAGTGTTATTTCCATGGATGCAATTAATCAAAGATAAGTAGTCCAAAGGTTTTTCTCTTTCAATGTTTTTGGCTTTCTTTGTTCAAGGGAGAAAGAAAATTAATTTCTTTCCTTCTGTGGTTGCAATTGCCGTAGACTTCTCAACTGATGCAGGTCATCATTGACACTTTCTCAGTGGAGTTCTGATGAGGGGTGGCCCCTGATTTCAGCTCCTCATTGCAGTAAGCTGGGAAAGAAAAGCTCACCATGGGTGCCAGCATGAGCATCTGTCACAGGGCACACAGAGAAGGTGTTGGGGTAACCTGGGGTGTCAAAACCACCCCTTCTGGTAGTTGGCACTGGTAGCTGCATGTAATGAGACAATTTCTTGAGATGATTTTTGTGCCTGTGCAGAGTTCATGGAAGTGACTGATTTTTTATTTTATTTTATTTTATTTTTTCCTGGCGTGGGGAGTGAAGAAAAGGCAGAAACAATTGGATCCTACAAGACTCTGCTTTGTCCCATCCTTTCCCCTAAAGGGATTTCACTGCTGTGAAACAGTTGAGTTTCAGGCTTCAGAGTCAGCATCCCATAGTGCTGTGGGGTGTGATCCCTGTCCGAAGGTCTGGCCTCTTGGGAAGGAGCTGAGTGACCAAGCCTGTGTGCAGCCTTCCCCCCATCACTGCTGTGGTTTGGGCAGCTGCCTGGAGCAGCACTGCTGGGGAAGGCTTTCTCCAGGAGCGTGTATTCCAGGGAAGTGTAAGGGGCTGAGCTGTGGTGCGCAGAGGGGCTGGAGGTGCTGTCCCTTGCAGTTCCCTGAGTGCCGTGCTCAGCCCTTCTGCTGCGTGTGGTCTTACTTTGGTTTGTGCTCATTCTTGTTACAGCGTGGGAAGTTGCCAGAGCAGTGATGCTCATGCTGCTGATCAGCCTGTAAAAGTTTCTTTGTTTGACTGCCTCAGTTCTTGGAATTGATCTAGGCCAGGCAGCATCTTGAAAAACACTAACTAGAAAAATAGCTTCCACCTGATATTTTCCTTTTAGCACAGATTCAAAGGGAAAAACAAAGCTGCTGCAAAAGACTGCAGGCATCCTGTGTGGTGAGGAGGTGTCAGCAGCTGAGTCAGGCTGACAAAACATCATTTAAACAGAAATCTGTGAGTATCTGCTTGTCTGGACACAGCTCCATCCCTGTGCTGAGCTCACAAGGTGGGTGAGTGTTTGCAGGGTGCAGAATAACTAACACACACTTACCAGGCATGATACTGATGGGTTTGGTCCTTGCACTGTGCCCTTGCAGATACCACCCACAAGAATAAAATACAATCATCCTATTTCTGAGTAACAGGCTGATCACAGTGAAATAAGGAATGAACCCAAGACTCACAAATTTCCAACAAATTTGTTTTCCAGCAGCCTTGAATTTTCATGGGTGAAGAATGAATATTTTCTTTGACTTACATTTTATGACAAAATAGTTCCTCTTTTGTTAGCAGATGTTGCAGGGTTGGTTGCTCCCTTGCATGCAGGTCCTAAACCCCAGTTCTTCCCAGGCTTGCTAGCCCTGGGATGTTCAGTCATACAAGCTGTGACAGTCGTCCTAGAAATATGAGGCTTGAAACCTAAAGTGCTCATTATCATTTCCATTACAGACCCATTCAGCAGTTTGCAATCTGGGATGGATCTAATGTTACAGGAAGCCAACTCCCAGGAAGCTTGTATTTGATACGAGCAAGGCAAATAAAGGGGAAAAGGGGGCCTGGGAGCCCAGGATGCACAAGGGGTTTGTCTCAGAATAGCCAACAGGTTGGGGCAGAAAGGGAAATAGAATTCAGTCTTCTGAGTCTCAGCCAGAAGAAGCTTTGCTGCCCCACACCTGTGGGTTAAAGTCTCTGAAATGGATGGTTTGATCACTGCTGCCTCCTGCTTCCTTCTCTCTTCACTCATGTTCAGTAGCTTGTTTGCCAAACAATTTTGCGGGGTCTCCAGGAAGCAGAGAGTTGGACTTTGAGAGTTCAGCTGGCATCAAGCTCCCAGAGGTGTCTGGGAGCTTTACTTGTACAGCAGAAATTTCCAGAAGCCTAATTGTGTCCTAGACCCTTTGCACCAGCTGCTGTACTGGCCCAGCTTGTGAGTGCTGGCACTGCTCATGACAGGAGGAAAGAAAGAGAATCCTATGGCTGGAAAAGGTTGATGGTTTGTATCTTGTCCATCCCCCGGCTTTAGGGCTTTAGTTGTTTTCCAGGAAAGCACTTACAGAGGTGAGCAGAGACCCAGAAATGCGAGCTCTGGCTCTGCTGTGTACTGAGAACTCAGAAGGGATGGAGGCCTCTTTCCCTCAGTGTAAGGTTTCTTTGCTCTCTCCATCCCAGGGGCATTTTGTTATGGCTGCACTATCCTCATCACTCCTAAGTGACTCTCCCTGCGATCTTATCTCCTGTCCTCCCTGCCCTCCTCTCTTCCTTTGCTTGGCCAGCACTCTTGGCTTCTTTCCTCTGGTATCTCCTGCTCCTGAATGTCCCCTCCCAGTCCTGAGGAGCACAGACTGCCTCCTCCCTCCCGGTGCTCACCACATTTGTCCTCTTCTTTCTTAAATTCTCTCTTTGTTATCCTTCCCTCTGCTTTACAGCTGGTTCCTCTGTGGCTGTCAAGTACTCATGTCCCTATACTGTGTGTTGAAGAAGAACAAACAGACCGAACAAAGTTTGCCAGGTCTTTGCTGTGCTGTTGATAAATTCGGTGTTTCTGTTGCTCCTGGTTCTTCTGAGAGCGCAGGCAGGGAGCCCAGCACCCCCTCCCACACGATGAGCTCACAGGGAGCTGTCACAGTTTATTCTAAGAAATCAGCTAATGTACAGTAGTCGGCAGAAGCACCCCTCCCCTGGGAGGATCAGCAGAATTAGGATGTGCAGCAAGTTATCTTGGGGATTACACAATCTTATCACCTCCTCCAGGGCACCAGGGAGAGGCTGAGCTCCACTCAGGAGCGCTCTGAGTCACACTTCCCCTGAAACATGTTCAGGTTTCCTGACTCACTTCCTCCCAGGACTTTTGTTTCCTTAGGTCTTTTCACCAACATCACAAGCAAAAAAAAGAAAAGTGACAGAGAAAGGGAAGTCAAGGCAGCCATGGCCTTCGAGCCATGGGAGTGCCTGGCCTGTGCTTCTTGTCTGTTCTGAGTTGGGCTGGGAAGGCGGTGCTGCTCAGCAGGCAGTGCATGCAGAGCCACTTGCTGCTCAGGAGGTGGTAAGGATTTTATTTGGCTCCCTGACATAGCTGGGATGTAGCTGAGCACTTTCAGTTACATGGCTGGTTTCTACTATTTAATTTGGAAACACCCCATCATATATCTACAAATTAAATGCACCAGTGATCATCCTCCTGTGACTGCAGCCTGTTCTTGCAACATCTTAGTCTGGAATGGAGAGAAGGGGTAGGAGCTGGGAGTGGGCAGAGCTGCTGTGGCACACATCCTGCCCAGGAGCCAGCTGATTACTGAAACCAGATATTCTAAGCAATGATGGTGGGCTTGCCTTCCTGCTGGCTTTTATTTTAGGCTGGTGCCAGCTCTCAGTCTCCAGCATCAGGGGATTCTCTTTGCATACTTGCTGTTTTTCTTCAGGCCTCTGGATTTATAAGTCTCTCTTGTGATGAGGGTAGTCTAGGATATGATTTATTCTTTCATATTTTTTTATTTTCAGCCCTTGTAGTGACAGGGAGAGCTCTGAAAGTATGACTCTGTGAGGGATCAGCAGCCTGAAAGCCAGTAACCAGTCCCATGCAGCTGTTCCACCCTGATGCCCCAGCTATGAGCATTTGTTCTATTGTTTTCTTGAGAGCTGACTCCTGCATTGAGAGCACTTGGAACAAGCCTTGTGCACTTGCTCACCTACTTCAGTGGAGTGGGAGGGGATTGCTGAGTTACTGAAATAGCTGCCTCTTCAGTACCTGGAAATATTCTCTTTCTGCATCACAGCCTAGTTCCAGAGTGCACTTTGTGACATGAATAAGTTCAGCTTGCCAGTCATCCCCAGGGCTCCATTTTGTCAAGCCTTTATGATAGACAAAGCACCCATATGAGGTCTAAGAAGTCCTGCATATATCCACCGTGACCTGCCTGGCAGTGTGGGTTTCCAGGACACATTGACAGAAAGTCAGAGCCTGGTTTGGTGTAGCACTGTCCTGCAGAGCTCTGGATCAGGCTGTAGCTGCTGAGAGACTTCTGACATCTGCCCCCAATAACACCTGTGTGTCAGTAGGAGGTCATCCTCCTGACCTCCAGCTTGTGTCTCCTGCTGGAAATGAGCAGGCCTTTCCATTCTGTGTAGGATGACTTCTCTGAAAATACTGGAAGGAGCTGAAAAGAGAATAAATGTGACACCCAGTTCCTGTGTTTATTTGTGTGCTTGTAGCTTGGCTGAGAGACAGAGGAGGGAACTGTGACTGAGGCTCCACTTAGGACTCTCTCCTCCTACCCAGGATGTGTCTTGTTGAATGAAGATTTACTCACGCTAGTCAGTGAATAGCTTGTCCCAGGAAAATGGATGTGGGTTAGTTCTTTGGGAAGTTTGGCTTTCTGTGGAGGTCAGAATGACAATATGAACAACCAGACTCTGTTGAGGTGCTAGGAACTTGCATTCTGCCTCCCAAAACAACACTTTACGAGGGATGAAACACTTTGGCCCAGGTTGAGTGTAGAATTTTCTGTTGTTCTGACAGCAGAGATCATAGAAAATATTTTGTTCCTTTTTTTTGGTGTGTGTGTGTGCATTCATTAGCAGGAGCATATGCTGCTCATCTTGTTAGCTACTAATAGCCCAGGAATGCTGCATCCCAGCAGTGCTGGCCCTGTGCCTAAGCCAGAGATAATAGTCATGTTTTTCACTCAGTTACAGGTGTACAAAGCCAGCAACAGTACTCCTGCAAGAATCACAAGGCACTAGTTGGAGTGTCTTACCAGACTGAGACATACCAAAGGTTTCCCAGCTTTCAGAAAGGGGAACAAGGAGAGCCTACAAGCACATCTGTGTTTGGAGAATAGAAGTAAGAGCTTTGGCCTCTGCTTTAGGTGGAGGGAGATGGTCTGGAGATGCTCAGTGGCAGGGGAATAGGAGAGCTGTGTATGTGGAATGTCCCAGCCAATGTCAGGTTCATTGCTGTCAAAAGAAAGTATCACAAACATGGTCAGATTTTAACTGTGAGCGTGTGAGGTGAGTGGCATCTCCTCTTGGAAATCCATAGCAGGTGATTACTGTGCCCATTTCTGTGTGCATTATGTGACTGCTCCTTTTTTTTTTTGGTCTCACATTTATTACCCTTTAAAGAAAAAGCTATACGTTGTATTAGAGTGTCAAATTTATATTAGGAATGGTGGCATTTTACAGTGACTGCTATAGGTATATCTTAAAGGGCTTCTTTAGCAGGAAAGCCTGACCTAACACAGCAGGTACTACTGCAGGTCCCTCTTCCCCTATGTTCCCACTGGGTAGCTTGTGTTTGGGGACAGGGAGTCAGGTGGATGGAAAGAACAAGGAGTAGTTTGTGTGTGTCCAGGTCACCATGATTAATGAAGGAGAGGCTCCTCTGCTAACTTTGGAAAACCAGTTTGGCTCTAGCTGTCCCAGGTTTGGAGAGGTGGAAGGATTTTGTAATAGAACCTGGTCTCATTCTTTCTTCCCCTCTGACATCCCTGAGCACTCTCCTGGAACACTGGGAGTTTATCCCCCATCTCTGTAAGGATTTTCTCCTAACATATTTGATAGCTAAGGAAGTAGTTTTACAGCCTTGTCTTATACTTATGGTAAGAGTCCTTGCTTGGCAGCACTTGCAGTCCAAATAATGCAAGATAAAACCACAGCTGATAAAACCCAGAGCACAAATCGAACGAAAGGTTAGCAAAAGGGCAGCTCAGACGTAAAACAAAATTAGACATACTGAACTTTTTTTTTTCTTTTTTTTCACTGAAATGGTTGACACTAGTAATGTGGGGAGGGGACTTTCCTTGAAGGCTTGTGTTGAGTTTGCAGATCTGGTAAGAGTGGAGCTCTCTGCCCATCTGGTCCCGTGCCTCAATCTACTAAACCTGCACAAGGGGAAAGTCTGTGCAGCAAACAAAAGGCAGCTTTGACGTCAAGACCTGGGACCGTTGCCCTGACACTGGGAGGTGGAGCCCAGAAAGGAATCTGCAGCTAATAGGCTCTGGACTGGAGTGCACTTTGGCAGAGGGACAGCTACTATCCCGTCTTTCCAGGAATAATATTGTTTATTTCTATCTCACTCTCTGGCTAGAGTTACCCTACTCAGGTTTCACTTCACCTGTCTCTACCACAAAGTCGTCAGAGCTCAGGAAAAATTGAATCTGCAGACTCCCTGTTCTCCAGGCCCTCTCTCTAAAGAGGGATACACCAATACTGCATATTTATTATATTTCTTTGCTTTGATGAGTCCATGACTGCAACTTGCTCTTCCTGAAGCTTTTGCTGGTACAATTCAGCACATGCGGTGTGCTCTGTTTGTGTGTGGCTGCACCCATGTGCAGATGCTTGAGCAAGCACCATCCCTGCCTTCTGAGGAGCAGTGTTGGCTCTGGCTGTCTGATTGTGTAGAATTCACTGTGTGACAGCAGTGGGTGTTTCTGCTTTGCGCAAGTGGCTCAGTCCTGGCCACAAAAGCTTTGTTCTGGGAAGTTCCAAAATGTTGCAACACAGTGCAGTGACAACCTGAAGTTCAGTGGATTTGTTACACAGGTTTGATTTGCTCTGGAATTATTGAAAAAGTAATGATTTTTGCATCAGTCTCAGGTTGTCAGCCTTTCCTGGGCAGACTGTACAAACTGTTGAGTCATAGATGAAACCTATAGTAAACTGTTCCATATTTTCTGTTTTATACATCTTTCCCTGCAGCTCAGGTCAATGTGTGTTTGCCCCCTATGCACTTCGGGGACACTGTGTGACCTTTGAAAGTTTAGGAGCTGAATCCCAGCCTGTGGACAGGATGGCAAAGGCACTCTCAGGTGTAGCTGTATTTGGCTGTGTATGATCCAGGGGAAGATAAAGGGGAATTTTATGACTAGCTTTGGAATGCTTCACTCAATAAATCGAATCACGTTTGCCAGAGTCCTGTGAGTTGTAATCCCTGATCACTTGCTCTTTAGGTTGGCTGCAGGGAGCAACCTGTAAATAAGCATTCCTCCTGCTGCACAAGGCAGTGCTGCTACTGAGACCACAGAGACTTTTTCATCAGCTCTTGTGTAACCCTTCCAAGATTTATGCTCACAAAAGTGCATTGCCCCTCTTTTTATGTACACATATCATATGGATGAGAAGTATTGAAAATAAGCCTACAAGATATTAATGGCATAAGAGTTTAGAGCTCTGTCTGGTTTTGAGATTTTTTCTAATGAAAGTCACCCCTTTAGAATACATGAGTTCATTTTTTCCATTCGGGATCAGTTACTCAGGATTGTCCCTGGTGAGATCTGACTTGCTTTGCTATGTTGGCAGCCATTTGCTTCCTCCTCCCACCTCAAATTCAGTCATGGAGATTGTTTGTGTCGAAAAAACCCCAACAGTTTAAACAAAGTTTTCAGCAGCTCCTCAAGTAGGAACATTTAACAGAGGTTGTTTTTTCCTTCTAGTTCCTAGCACAAGCCTGCTAAGGATCTGCAAGTTTTCAAGCTTGGTTCAGAGCTGTCTCCGCTTCTCTCTGTACTTCCCTAATCTGAATTCCTCACTGTGTGTGTTGTAAGAGTTTCTTTGTGTGTCATTCTACACAGAAGCTAGATCCCAAGAAACAGTAAAAAAATTTTTTTAAACAGTGAGTTTCCTCTTGCAATCTCTTGCTCCACTGTCTGACGGGGTGGTTGGCAGATGAGGGATTCTGCTCTTCCCTGATTTCCTGGAAGAGCCTGGCTGCTGGCTGAAGTGACCACAGGAAGGAGGATGGGAGGGACTGCCTTGCACAAAAGGTGGTGATGGATGAGTGTTAATGGAGAAGAAAGAGTTCTTGGACCTGGTTTATTTCCCCAGCCTTCCTAGGAAAGGGAGGAGAATGAATACATCTCTTCAATGCTGTGCTGTTCCAGCTGCCTCCTACCCTTCCATGTAGGCACTAGCTTCATGTTTCTATGTTGAGCAACAGAGAAGATGCTCCAGTCTGGACCTAAAGCATCTTAACGCTTATACCATGGTTTCTCACTTCGTTTTCCACTGCATTTTAACTACAGCCTGTTACTCAGAGCCCTTGTTGTCTCTATAAAGTGCACTGTGAGAAGACAAGGTGCCACCCAGATGTTTCAGCAGGGGAGGAAGGAAAGGTGGAGCACTTGGAGGCACAGGAGAGGACTGGAAAGATGAGCACACTGGCTGGGTGCTTCTGATAAACTGATTGGCAGTGAAGTAATTAGTGCTGGCACACTGCCATCGCTGAGCATTGATGCAATGTGCTTGGATGAGGCTTTCAAGGTTTTTTGCCCAAGTCTTGGTTCCAGCAACCCCAGCAGGGAACTGCAGTTCATCACAGTAGAGGGCTGATAAACTGGTGTGATAAATCTCATGGCTGTCCTGCTGTGATAGTCATAGCTGTGGGGGATGAAAACAGGCAAGTGGAGAATTTCTGAGTATCGATAAAGCCAAATCCTGGCAATCCAAACCCTGTTTGGAAACCAGCTCTGTGGGGAATGACTCTACATTTTATGCTGTCTGGGCAGAAAGACCTGCTGGGGTTGGGTATAAAATTAAAGTCCTGGGAGGTGAGCTTGGGACACGAGTGGTTTGCTGGAGAAATCCAGCAGTTACCTGAATGCTGGCTGAAGGAATTCACTGGGAAATGGGCTATGGCTGTTCGGACAGACTTTGAGTTGGTGTCGTGCTTAAACTCTGAGAACCCAGGAGCAATAGGGAAGGCCATGGAGAGCAGCTCTTATTTCCTAGATGCTTCCATTATACTCCCATCCCATGGTACATAGGGTACAAGGCAGGTGGCTGACGCTGTAGCAGTGATGAGCAACTTTAATCATCATCTTGAGGAGTAAATATTATTTATAGTTGTGCCTTGATGGCTGCAGAAAAAGTACATCCAGAATGAAGAAGTAAAGAAGGAACATCTTGTTCAGCTGATTCAGTTGTTTCTCAGAAAAGGTGGAAGCTCTGAGGTCCTGTCAAAGGCAAGGCAAAGCAGCAGCACAAAGTTGTGGAGAAAGAATTATGGACAGCCATTTATCAGGCTTGAGAACGCTGTGTGTGCAGATTGGCAGCAGTGATGGTACACACTGTATTAAGAAGTTAATATGTAAAGGCAGGGTTATGTACTCAGTTTGTGCAGTTTTATGTTGCTTAAAGGGTAGAAGCACATATGGGACTGTTTTTCTGGGATTCAAAATTTTACTGTTTTGGCTAGCAGAATTGGAGTGAAGATAAGGAAAAATAATGGCTGATTTTGTAAATAGAAGGAAAAAAGGATTGTGGCTTTATTATTTTGAGTGCTTCCTGCATCTTTTTTCTCCCTTATCAGTAAAATCACCTCACATGCTCTGTGTGAGTGAGAGTTAAATTTGCTGTGTTGTCTGTAACTTAATAGCAGTTTGAGCTACAGCAACCGTAACTTAAATAGGTTTAAGACATTTTCTGTGCAACTGTTTATTACATTTTTATCCCACACATACTATACATTAATACCTAATGGGTAGGTTTCTCCTAGGATCCTCATAATAGAGCTCCCAGCTCCCACCTCCAAAGAATTTTCCTTAAAGCTGTTTACCAGCTCATCTGATGCTGCCATTCTGCCACTTGAAAATGGGGTTCTGCTTTACCTGATGTTGGTGCAGAGGCAGTTACAAACATGGTTAACCTTTTCACATATCTGGGATGAATCTGTAACCTATTTCACATCTCTGGACCTGCTGTATTGTAGTCTCAGTTTTAGAGATGACTGCTCAAGGAAGCTGCTTGGAATTTAAGAGGAGGAGCTAAATTAGGAAGGAGTGAATATAACTCAGTGTATGGGTGGAGGAAGAAGAGCATCACCGGTCAGCTCCCACCCAAGGCATTCAAAGACTCAGGGAAACTGTTTGCCACTCATCACTAGGGGACTGGTTGTCAACACGTTCGACATGAGTAACTCAAGACTTGCCACCAGGAAGTCCTCCTGACAGTAGGCATCCTCTAGTTAGCCATCTTTGGTGGATGGCAGCAGTATTCCATGAAAACCCCCCTCTCCTAAGGGCTGCAGCTTGAAAACCACTGGTTAAGGCAGCTTAATGGCACCTCTGGTGATATTGGTGTGTATTTTATCATGTCTTTTCTTTTTCTTTTTTTATGGCAGGAAGAGGCTTGGATCTGAGGGGAGGTCAGGCTCTGCATTCCCATGGGGTCACTGCAGACAGTGTGCTGCTGGGGCAAAGCCAGTGCAGGTTTGTCCAGAGTCAGTATGGGTGGATTTTCAGCAAGAGCTCCTGGCCTTCCCCATTTGGCATGCCTGACCTCTCGAGGTGTCTCAGGAATGTGAACATTTGCTGTTTGTTCTCCACTTTTGTAGCAAGGGATGGCTTCCTCTGCAGTTGTTCCTTCTGCAAAAGGGAGACCAAGTTGTGGACCAGTGTCAGGCTCACGATCCTCTGGACTTCTGGCTTTCCTTAGCTGCTACAAGCAGGAAAAGGACTGTCACCAGATAGACCATGGAGACCATGGGGCTGTGAAGAGTAGGCCAGAGTGCCCTTAGGGTACTGTGCATGCTTAATGGCCTGATTTTACAAACCACATCTTGGGGTGTGCAAGTATGTGACGTTCCAGCTGAGGTTTCCAAGGAAAGTAAGCAGATAAGCCAAGCCCGTGTTTCTTTGCATGCCATGGAAAAGGCAGTATTGCACATCACTTGGTTGCTGCAGCTCCTGCCCATTTAAACTGGTGTGTGAGCACAGTGGCCCCAGGTACCTGCTCTGTAACAACAGTGCTTATTGCTGGAATTCTTTCACACAGACCAGTTCGAGTAACTCCCTGGATGTGCCTGCTTGTCTGTGATTGGTGGCTTGAAAGGATCAGCAGTGTGTTCTGGGATCATTGTACAGTATAAATCTTCACATTTTCTTCTTTTTCCTCTTGTGTGTAATAAATAATATTTAAGGAAGCTGTTGAGAAGGATGTGGGATTGAAAGCTCTCTTTCTTCCAAAAGCCACCCCCCCCAATATGTGTAGACAGCTGTAAATATTATTTATTGCAGTTGTCACATTTGGTTTAAGATCACGAAGGTGACAGTCCATAGTAAACTTTCCGTTTTACCAAAATACGCTTCTTTGACCTTATGAAAAACCAAATAAATACACAGTATTGTGGCCTTGGGGACAGGCCAGGAAAAACTCAGTAAATGGAGCAATATCATCACCTTTCATGGTAGTGCAGATGAGTGAAAGAAAAGTATGTGCTGTCAACAGCAGGGAAATCCATTTAGTTTATTTACTTTCCTTCAGCTCCTAATTCTCATCCACCATGTTCTGGGTTCTTCTGGCTGTTACTTGTCAGCCAGGTGCTCAGAGAGCTTCCTTCTGAAAACCCTAAATCTGTCTGCAGCTAAATGCTGTGCTGGGGCAACCCAGACTGTGGCCAGGTTCTTTCTCCATTGACTTGGCAGTTTTCTTGAAGCAGAGAAATTGCATGGGATTACCTAAAAACTTGGTCTGGCCATGTCTGGCTCATGCTATAGACATCTATTTATTTAGAAATAAATTTTATAGCTAGGTGTGTGCTGAGATGTGCACACAGCTGCTTGGAGCAGAGTTAGGAGCTGAGGTGGCTCCTGAAAAAGCCTGAGGTAGAAAAGATGCTCTATAAAATGAGGGCACAGGACTGCCCTGGTGTGTGGTCTTTGTGCACAACTACCACAACAGTACTGGAGATCGTGCCCAGCCTGGATTGCCTGTGTTAGGCTCCCCCTAGTTCAGGCCTCACTGTTGTATGGCGAGTTTCCATCTTGGTGATATTTATTATCGCTAATGTTTCCTGGTGTAATGTGTGCTGATGCTGGAAGGGATTTTCAGTGTGATACCCAGGCGTGGCGGCTGCCTTTGGCAGAGTCGTTTTCAATTCCAGGGGCTGGAATTAGTGAAAGCAAAGCTGGGATATGGCAGGAGCAGGGAAGGCAGCGCCGGGCAGGGAAGCTGGGAGAGAGGTGGGAGCTGCTGCTGCCAGCTGCCAGTCCAGACAGGCTGCAGCTGGGTCATCCCACACTGCCAGCACTGAGAAAAGAAGGTCAAAACAATCCTTCTGGGGCTGACGTGAAGAAGGAGAGGGGAATGTCTGGAGAGCTGAAGGGGCTGTGCAGTGTGGCCTCTTTGCTGCCATCCTTCCCCCTGCTGCCGTGCCCTGGCCCGCCCTGTCCCCCATTCCCGGGGGGAGCAGAGCCCCAGCGGTTCTAGGAATAGCTTGGACCGAGTCAGCAGCTGCCAGTTCCGGGAACCGCGGCCCCGGGCCCTGCGGGACGCTTCAGGGAATTCTCGCTGCCATTCCAAGCATGGCAAAAGAGCTCAGCCACTGACCTGGGGCTCCCCCGTGGCCGGGGGCAAAAGTTTGGAGTCAGGCCATGGGACTGGGAAGATTACCAGAGACTGGAGGGGCTGGAGATTTATGCCCCGCTCAGCTCTTTACTACAGAATGTTGTTTGGCTTCTTGAGGGATTGAGAGAAGGAATTTGCTACGTAAGAGACAGCAGTAGTGACCACAGGAATTTAGAAAAGGGATATGGAGTTAAAAGGTCAAAATTTCCCGCCATCAGTTATCATCTCTGTCGTAGAAGTTGGATAGGGTGGCAAGAGCTCAGACAGAGATTTTGGGACCCTGAAACCTCCCACAGCCATTGACCTTGAATAAATGAAGCAAGACAGATTGAGCACCAGTGCTTGGTGCTCCTGTCCCACCTGGTGCTGCTGTCCCATGCTTTGTGCTTTCCAGTGCTGTGGCTCTCATCAGTCCTTGGCCTGTCCCTGGTTCAGACCTCTGCTGGATGTTCCCTCCTTCCAGAGCAGGAGATGATGGGAACTTTTCAACCCAAGCCCAGCAGAGCTTCTAAGGAAAATACTCAGCATGACACTGACAAATTAATGTTATTCTTACTGCCCACTTAGAAGTTAAAATTATTTCACATGCTGTTGGAAGCCTTGGGAGGACACAGTTTCTCACAGCAGCACTTGGCTTTAAACACATCTTTTACATGCAGTCACTGAGTTGCTCTGGGCCGACTTCAAATTAGCAGGGAATTGAGGAAGTCTTTAAGTTAGATGTTGGCTTCTGAGGTACTTTTCTCAGTCACTGCAGTGATGCTGCAGACGGTGCCTGCCTTTCCAGTTTTTGGGCAGGGCACACGAGGAGAGGTCTCTCTCCTGGGAGAGGTGGCCTAACCTACCATGAATTGCTCCAAGACAGGAGGGAAGGACTCGCATTTTCTGGCCTTCTGGCCAGACCAGATGAGTCCCCTAGGCCTTGACATCATCAGTGCCATGAATTTTATGGGGATATTACTATTTTGCACACTATTTCCAGTCTAGTCCTACTCTTTGAAAAGTTCTGTGAACTCTATTCCAACTTTGACCCTGAATTGTGCTGCCCTTTTTTGATTTGAGCTGACAACCACAGCTCTGTCACATTGTGCCCCAGCCAGCATTTGTACTGTCTTCTGGGGCTGTTTGTTTAATGCCATCAGCTTTCCCCTAGATTTTAGAGCAGATTGTTTCTTTACTTTCACATTTAATGCCTTTCTTAGGTACCAGTCAGCCCCCAAACATCTTTCTCCCCTTATGTTTGTTGTAATTCTGCTTCTAATGTTTGCTTAAACTTTCTGATACTGCTTTTGAGCCTTTCCTCCTCTTCATTCTTTGTTATTTCCTCTGTATTTTTCCCCTGTGGAGAAACTTTCATAAAATGAGAGACAACAAAGTCTTTCCAGCTCACATATGCCCTGGGTTTGGGAAGAAGCATATGCTCATGTTTGTGGGGGAGGCAGCTGTTCTTGCTCTTCATGTAAAAGACCTTAATACATTCACAGGATTATGCTGCTGGAGTAGCTGTTCCATCAAAGCCATAGCAACTTCCTTGTTGCCTTTCATTTTCTTAGTCTATTATATGTGTTTGGTTTCTATGAACAGCTAATTAAAATGCAGAAGAGTAGCTCTTTATTAAGGTTTTATTAACATTTAATTTGCTTTTCAGTTTTTGGTAGGAGATCAAAAGGCTTAGCTCTTTCCTAGAAAGATAACAAAGAGTTGCAGTGCTGTGCTAGGATAATGTTCCTCTAACAACTTCCTGTGCTCTGTGGGGAGGTGGGCAGAGACCCCCTGCCATCAGGGATGTGGAAGAAGGGCACAGTGGGGTGCTCACCAGAACGTGGGGTGCCACAGGCAGGAGCAGCTCTGCCGGCCGCGCTCAGAGCATCCTTCTGCCCGTGTTCTACAGGGGGCTCTGTGCGCTTCTCACCTGCCTGGGCCTGAGCTCCTGAATTCAGGCCCTCCAGTCCACCCTCCCTCAAGCCCCTCCCTGCTGTGCTTTCATACCATGAGGGTGGGTGCTGAGCAGAGGGTGATTCCTCATTACAGCTTCTTCCTGCTCTCCCCAGTTTTTGGTGGTGTGTAGTTGATGCAGGTGCTGTTGAATAGAGCTGTTGAAGAAAAGATTGCCTGTGGACTCTTCAGCTGTGGTCTTCCTTTTTCTCCACACAGGTCCAGTTCCCTTTATGTTACCTTGTGGTGCAAAGTTCTTGAGGAACTGGGAGATCAATTATATTTGCTTTGTTTGTAGATGCTCTGCTCTAATAGCGTTATTCCTAGGTCTTTCAGACCATCTACATTGGGCCTGAATGTAGCTAAAGCAGCAGAAGTAGCTTTTCTTTAATGTTTACATTTTTCCCTTCTTCACCAAATATTCTCCTTTTGTATGCAGGCATGTGTTTAAAATACACTCCTTGGTTTTGTGACTTGTTGCTTTGCTGCACCAAAGAGACAGGATGAAGCTGAGGGTAACCATAAAATTCAGTATGAAGATGGGGGGAAAAAAAAAGGGAGAAAAATTTCTTTCTTCTCTCTTTTCCCTTTCTGCAACTTGTGCAGGTGCCCCATGTCATTATTCTCTCAGTTATCAGCTGCTGCTTATGTGGATAGACCCTGCATTTCAGCTGTTGCTGACTGCCAAGAAAGAGGGGTGGTTTGATGACAGAAATTCTTGCTGCTGTTGTAGATCAGTGGCACAGAAGAAGAGCAATTATCTTGTTTGTTTGTGAAGTCTTGAGGGATTTTTGATCCATCCATTGTTGCATTTTCTATTGACTTTCCTTCTAGCAAAGGTTTGCTTTGAAGTTTGCATGTAACCAGTTTGTTACATGCATCTGCAAAGGGTGAAACAAGTCTCAACTTTTCCGGCTGCTCGCTTTCAAATGAGCTGTGCAATGATTCCTCAAAGGAGCTGTCAAGGAGTTAACTTTTCATGAATTTGTTACCTAATCTGAAGGGTAAGGAAGATGTTCAGCTTACTTTTCCTATGGGAAACTGGAATCTTAAAGCAGACATCCTCCCCCTCCCTAAACACACAGGTTTATTGCTGTAATACTTCCTTTGTCCTGTAAGAGACCCCCCTTTCTTTCAGATGTTAAATGCAGAGGAAGTTCCTGCCTGATCAAGTTTCCTTGTGAGTTATGAGCAATGCTGGGGATTGGGGATCTGAGCATGGCTGTGTCCCCTGCAGCCTGGACTGGCTACCCATGGCCCTTTGGCTAACTGGGTTGTGCCATGGGCCATTTTGGCTCCTAGAGTAAGGCAGCTTTTGCCCTTCCTCCTGCGGGATGTTCTCTGTACCACGTTGTCATGGCAGGAGTTGCAGTTGAAAATCCCACTTGCTGGACTCCATGGAACTGCCGGCTGACAGCAGGGCCTCCCACAGCAAGGAGTGTGGAGCAGCTGGAGAGAAGTGGGAATAGTTGCAGTGTAATGATTAAAGACTGTCCTGGTCTCTTTGTGGTGTCCTAAGGAAGGTGCAGAAGGCATGAGAATTTCTGCCTCATCAGGCAGGGGAGACATCTGTCCAGTCTGAAATTAGTGCTGTCCTTGGAAGACGGTTTTCCCTGTGAACTGGCTCCTGGGTGGGGTTTGGGGAAGGCCTGTGCAGATTTCTTGCTCAGCAGTGGATAGGAAGCTTCCAGAGGTATTCACGGCACCATATGGCTGCAAGGTGATGTAGTGCCAGTGTATTAATTCCCTCCTGAGACTACACATATCCCTCTTTTTTTGACTTCTCATTTGTTAGTTTATTCTCCTGTTACATGAGACTGTCTGGGAGAAGGTTGGAGGGAGCACAGACAGGTGAAACGTTTAGAAACAACACAATTTCCTGGAATAAGGCATTAGCAGTTGTCTTTATTGATGCTTCTCAGTCCCAAGGGGATGTTTAAGCAGCTCAAAGGCTGTACAAACCATCTGTGATAACAACAAAGGGCAATGCAGGGGCCGATTCCCCGCTGGCACAGCCCTCCCTGACCCCACAGCTGGAAGCATTGAGTCCCTAAAGCTGCCAGGATGCAAATGGGGGGTGTTTGCATGATTTGCTCTCCCTAGTTTGGCAGGAGGACCCACTGGTGCTGCGGTGCCAGAGCTCAGAGCCATCTGCTCCTGCAGCCAGGAGCAGGAGAGCACACGCCACTGGAGCTGCACAAATACAGAGTGTGTGCTCGGTGTCCTTGGCCTTACTTCCCCCACTTTGCCGTGTGATCACTGGGGATAGGTTTGCACAGTGAGCAGCAATTCCTGTCACAGGGTGAATTTTTGCCCAGCAGCTCACACTAAAAGGTGTGTGAGGCTTCCATTTTACCTCTTTTCTAAGCATTGCTTCCCAAACTGAGATACCCTTGTCAGTGTAAGGTGCAGGCCAGGTGTGGGTCTTATGTCCTTTCCTCACTCCAGGGAAAGTTAATTTTCAGCTTTGTGTGCTTCCCCAGGCAATATTTCTAGCTGATCAATTTTCCTTTCTGGGTTTTCTGTGTTTCATAGCACTTGCTTGTAGAGCAAAGCAGTGGATTTTGGTTGTGGGTTTGGTGTCATCCGTCTGTGGTCGTCCCCCCGCCCCTTTTTTTTCCCCTCTTTGTGATAAAGCTGTTCAATTACCCTCCTTAGCAATCCCTCCCTCGGTGTGCTGATTGGGCATGCGGCAGAGGAGGGACTGCTGTCAGCATGGCTCAGTTCCTGGAAGAGCTGAAGCGAAATGGAAATGACCCCAGGGAGCAATGGGCTTTCCACAGAAACCTGATGGGGGAAGGGCTGCCTGAGCCTGGATGGCTTTAAGGGCTCATTTAGTTTCCTTTCTGCAGCCTGACAGGGAAAGGGAGGGAGTGACAGTGCTGCACACAGCTTCAACCACATCGGTGGGCTGTTAATGCAGCCTCCTGGATAGTAAAGACATTGGGCCATCCTTTTGTGGTTCTGTGCCCCGGGGCACCCTGTGGGTGCTGTCAGCATCCTTCTCATCTCCAGAGACCCAAAGGCTCAGGAGATAAATTTGTCCTCACCTTCCATACACTATAGGTTTGTAATTCTACATCATAGTCCCATTGGTATGATGTTTTCCTTCACCTTTCACTATTTTACTTCCACTGTTCCTGCCTCTCTGATTTTAAAGGAACAAACATGAATTGCAAATTTCATACCTGCAACTGAACCTTCTTCCTCGCTTGTACTTCCAGGCTGGGCTGGTGATAGGGGCTGGAGTGATCTTTTTGGATCAGTCATCCCACAGATATATTGATATTTACAGAATCATTTGTATCTTCTTTTATCTGGACCAAATATCTGTTGCCTGTTGCTTGAGGGCAGCCAGGGGAGAAAGGAAAAATACCACCTCAGTCCTTACGGCAGCAGCCTAAGGGAGTTAACGTTAAATGAAAAATCTGCCTGTGCCACAAGCTGGAAGTAAAACAGCAGTGAAAAGATCTGGACGTTTCTTCCCATCCCAGTTTGCTTTGAGTGCAGAGCCATATCCGGTGGGTGCAGCCTGAGGTGTGAGCAGGCATGGGAAGGTGCTGCTGCCTTGGTGCTGTCAGACTGAACCTGCCATGTAGGAAAATGCTGCTTTGCATGGGAGCAATCCTGAAAGCTGCAAACCTGTGGAGCCTACGGCTTCAGCTGCCCTAAGCTCAGGAGTTTGTCAGGAAGCNTGAAAAATCTGCCTGTGCCACAAGCTGGAAGTAAAACAGCAGTGAAAAGATCTGGACGTTTCTTCCCATCCCAGTTTGCTTTGAGTGCAGAGCCATATCCGGTGGGTGCAGCCTGAGGTGTGAGCAGGCATGGGAAGGTGCTGCTGCCTTGGTGCTGTCAGACTGAACCTGCCATGTAGGAAAATGCTGCTTTGCATGGGAGCAATCCTGAAAGCTGCAAACCTGTGGAGCCTACGGCTTCAGCTGCCCTAAGCTCAGGAGTTTGTCAGGAAGCCACAGTGAACTCAGGCAATGCCTGGATTTAAAGTACTTGTGCTCTCTGTGTACTTGCTGTCTTCCAAGAGGTTGATTTTATGTAACTCACTGAAATGATTTAATTATCTTGTGTCTGAAACTGAGACCAGAACATGGGGGACTTAGAGTACTCTGAGGTGCAGGGTTATGTCACCCTCCTACAGGTTGTGCTGGGCTTTCAGCAGGACAGGCTATGGCTCTGAGAAGTTATCCACTCGGGATTGATTTCCACTCCTGCAGTGTGGGGTGAGCATCATCTCAGACTGCAGGTGCCACTGGCACCAAGATCTAAAGTTTTCTTGCCTGCACAGGTGGCCCTTCAGAGTTTAAGTAGAAGAAAGAGATAGTGCTGTTGATGTCACACTTGATCCATGGATGGATCCTGCTCAACCAACAGCAAATATAACCCTGCTTCTTGGCTGGTGAAAGGTCAGAAAGGACTTTGCTTTTGTTTCCTGCTCCAGGAACATGAGTTTCTGCCACTGGCTCCTTCATTCCCACCTCAAAGCCTTTTGTTAGGCTGTCTGCAGCCACTGCTGCCCAGAGTGGGTGTGACTACCCTTTCCTGAACACTTGAGTGACGTAGCTGGGAGCTGCACCACATTTACCACAATATGGGAGGAATTCTTCTTACACTACAAAGTATTAGTTCACCGTATAGAAGAGGCAAAAAGTACTTTTCCAA
>VZTX01007078.1:2518-17420 GCA_013400915.1 Pardalotus punctatus | reverse complement strand
TGTGACACATTTAAGGTGTGTGAATCGTTGCTGCTGCTCCCATCTGGACCGCAGTCCATCCACACATCTTCACTGTGCCCTTCCTCGCTTCCTGTCCAGCTCACTGCTCTTTGAGCTTCCCACGGCGTTCCTGCCACTAATCTGCACTGACTTTATCTTAAAGCCTTCTTAGCAGGATTAGCAAGATGATGTGCAGGGGCTCTTCCCTCTCCAAAGAGCTGAATTCCGTCCTTGACCAGCAGTTTAAGAAAGACTCTCAGAGAATCCTCCTTCCATCGTTCCTCTGCCAGAGGGGCACTCATTTCCAGGGATTGCCCCCATGTGTCCTGGTCACTCCCAGCCAGAGGGCTCCGCTGGTGCAAAACCTTTCTCTCTCTCTCTCTTCCTGCCCTGCTGCTGCAGTCCGTTCTCCTTGGATCCTGCCCAGGACACTTTGGTTCGGGGCTGGCTCAGTCTCCTGGCAGGGCTTGCAGGGAGCTATGGGGTGTGCTGCCTGCCCGGCTCCATTTCTGCCTTAAGCCTTACAGAGAGCCCAGTACAGCGCCTGGGCTGAGCTCTGCAACCACTGATCCGTGGAGTTTCAGAATTCCCGGAGGACTTTGGGCTCCGTGGGCGTCTGAGCCTGTTCTGCCCAGGTCTGGGGTCCCGTTGTGGGTGAGTTTTGCATTTGGCTGTCCGCTCACGGCTGGGACAGGCTCCAGTGCAGCCAGAACTAAAGCTGAGCTGTGCAGCGTTCATCCAGGCCAGAGCTAAGCTGAGCCTGATCCTGCAGGGCTCAGGGAGCTGAGGCCATCAGGAGCTCCTGTCCTGTGAGCAGTGATGGCTTCAGACATCGTGAGCACCACACAATGCAGCAGACACCATCTCTGCTACTGCAACACAAGTGCTGTCAGAAAAGAATGGCAAGCAGCATTTCTCTGGGCTTTTTTAGCAGTTGATCACATCCATGTAATTTTTCATCAAGCAAGTTATTTTCTGTACCTTGAAAGATCTTATGATAGATCTCTTTAAACACAGCTTACATCTCATTGACTTTCTCTGCAGTGGTAGTCAAAACGATGCCTAGATGAGATCATGAGCGCTCAGAGACTCCTCACGGATATGGAGAGGTGATTTCTCAGGAACAGTTGTTCTTCATGAAAGTTCTGAAAATCCAACTTCTGTGCTGCTTTTGTCTTCTATTTCTGTTTTTGAAATCGGTGTGAAGGAGGAAAGAAACTTTAAAAAATCAGGATTTATATCTTCTGGTTGTACGTCAGTCTGTGAATGTTCTTTCAGTTTTTAGTGTGAGGACTTTTTAAATGCAGACTGGATTCTGGAATAGACAGAATCAGAAATGAAGCCCTCTGGCCATGGAGTTTTATTTATGAAGGTCAATAGTTCATTTTGGTTCTTGAGCAGCTTAAGGCCTTAGATTTGGTAGTGTCTTCATGTTCATAAAAGTAAATTCACACTGCAGTGAACTCTACAGATTCTATTTGAGTAGATTTGTGTTTATAACCTTTTTGCTCTCCACAAATATTTTTGAACAAGAATCCGTGTTTGCCAGGATGGTGCAGTGGAGGTGTCCACGCACAGCACGGGGGATCCATTCCCTCCCTTCCTCAGCAGCGTTCCTGTAGGGTGCACACCTCGATCCACAGGCCCTGTCCTGTGACACCCACATTTCCTGCCTGCTGTCCCCACACAGCCCAGAGCTGGGGACACCGCCAGCCTCCTCCCAGGGCTCCTCCAGCAGTGCCTCAGCTGCTCCTACATCCCCACCCAGGGGTCCCTGCAGCCTTTGCATCCTTCAGCCTGCGCTGTCTGTTGTGAGAGATGCGGGTGGGAGAGAGTGTGGAACATTTTGGGGTAGCAAATGCAGTGAATATTCCCTGTGTCCATGCCCTGGGAGCTGGTTGAGGTGCTGAGCCCTTGGGCACTGCTTGTGAGCTGTCAGTCCTGAGGTGCCTGGGGGCTCTTCCTGAGGATGTGCAGCCACACCCGGACATCCTGCATCCTTAGCTTGGATTTACTTGCTACATTCTTTTTCTTTTTGTGGAGTTACTTGAAGGAGAAGCTCTAACAGACATGTAAGTGATGGCACATTAAATTCTTCCTATATGCAAATAGGGAGAAAAATTAACATTGTAGGCGACTCCATGTGGGTTTTGGTTTTTAGCTGAATTGCAAATTGGCCTTGGTCACTCGTTTGCATTAAATTTTTAAATGTACATTAAACAAATTACACTACATTACAAATTACAGCTCTTTAATATTCATGTGCATTTGGTTAAAGTATTCTGTCAGCTAATCTCGGTGTGTTTTATTTAGCAAGGTGAAGTGAGGTTGAAGTGTTTGAAAGCTCTTCAGAGTCTGTATACCAACAGAGAGTTGTTTCCCAAACTGGAGCTGTTCACTAATAGATTCAAGGTAAGAGGAAATACAGTTTTTGGAAGGAGGACAGAAAGTAAAAGTATCATCATCCTGTTGTGGTCTTTGAGTCATGTCTATTAAAAATGAACTCATTTGTTTGTGACAAGGCTTGTAACTGCACTACTAAAACTGTTACTGAGTGCTGAGATTAAGCCAAATCCATTTCACAGGGTTTATCTTGGAAGATTTGTCAGACTTAACCAGGATGACTGTTTGTCTGTATGTGTTGATGGTTTATATATAGTCATTATTCAATCTGCCTGTACTTATTTAGTTTTAGATTGGCTGAATTTTAAGGATGTGTGCTTACACAGTCTAAAATCTATCTGAAAGTAGTGGCCTATAACAAAAGAATGTTTGTTACACAGCCTTTTTTTAGCTCAATATGTGCTTGTGTGTGGAGGCAGAGTCACCTGGACGTGCATCCCAGTCCCCTGCACGGTGAACTGGCCTTGCTGCAGAACAAGAGTTCACACTGTGCTTCTAAAGCCCCTGAGCCCGATGTCCCTGCAGGAGAGAAGTGCTGGGGGAATATCTCATGGGCTTTTCATTAGCACAAACTTTTTGCTGAATATCTGGATGAGAATGTGGCTGTTAATTGACTTTGTGGTCTGTCTCCTTTTTTTCACCCCTGAACTGTCTGCAGAGCTGGGTGTGGGAACACTGTTCCTGCTCCTGTTTGGGTGCCTGCTGAGGAGAGCGTTCAGGCACTGCCACCACATCAGCTGCTGCCTTTTGTGTTCTGCAGAGCACACAACTGTGGGAAAGGCTACCCCCAAGGAAAAACTCATTTATTTCATTCTAATCTTGATTAGAATGCTGATGAAAAAAAATGTTTAGAAAAGAAGCAGAGCTGGCTGTTTTATTTTAACTTAAATCATTATTATGATGCTGATGAAAAATTCTGTTTAGAAAAGTGGAGATTTAAATATTTATAAATACTGTGCACAAGACTTAAACTTCTCCCTATAGATTTTATGCTGCTTTGCTGGTTTTGTCTGCCATTTCATTATTAACTCTGCCAGTTTGATCTAGAAAGCACAAAATATAGAAAATTTGTCATATTTTCCCTGTATGTAAACAATTTATAAAAACATGGTGATCGGCCGTTTACCACATTCACTTGAGATGTGGAAAAAAGAGGCTTAACCTGCAGTAAAGCCTAGATATTAAGAAAGGCTTTTTATCCAAAATGATAATTATATAATAGAGCAGACTCTTTATTAACAATCTCCTTCATTTAAGATAACAGTTTTAAAGGGCAGATTAAACAGATACCTGTCAGGAATGAACTAAGTACTGAAATAGGAGATAAAACAGGATCATTTTGTGAGACCCCACTTAAGGGCCTGCATTCTTCTAATTTTGTAAAACCAGTTTCTGGGACATTACTTTGCAGTAAAGACAAAGTTTCCTCTCATAGGAGAGAACCTGGCAAACAGGTTCAGACCTCAGGCTGCTTCTCTAATGCCACCATAAGTCTGGTTTGCTTTATCATCTCAGGACAACCAGAAAAATGGACCCTTCAACTCTGCCACTCTGGAACTCTTTTCCTGCTCCCTCTGTGCAGACTTAGATTTGTTTATATTTGCTGCTTCTGTAATTCCGTTTATTTTTAAATAGACCACAAAAACTCTTGTGGGCATTATATCTACTTCTCTTTACTAGAAAATGTGCTGAATGCCTCTTGTCAGGCTCCCATAATTTATGAGGGAAAAGCCTGTTTTGTGGCTGAACCTATCCCATCCACCAGCAAAACTTTCCAGGCCAATTGGAGACACTTTGAGCAGTAGTTACTCAGTAGTGTACCCAGAAAACTGCAGGGATGTGACACCTCTAAATACATCCTGCTTTTCCCAGTGCAGACAGTCCATAAAGGAGGTTGGGTCACGTCTGTGCGTTGCTGCTTGGCTGGGGATGGCACAAGGAATTTCCATTTCTGTCAGAAAGGTTCAGAGGGAAGGGAAGGAACCCTCTTAGGAATTCATCTTTCTACTGTCCCATTAAAGCTGGTTTTGCTACAGAAATCTGTATCCTTATGAAATAAATAACAAGAAAAGGTGAGCTCAAAGACTGTGAGCCTGGATGACAGATTTGTTTAACATAATGATTTATTGGTTTCAGTTTCCAGCCGCATCAAGAGAACAAAAAGCTGGCATGGCCAAATGCCTGCACTTGGATTTACAGCTGTGCTGTCAGGGATGTGGCCTTTGGCACCAGGATGGAGCAAAGTTCCAAATTAATGCTTTTTGAATCTCTGATACATGAGCTAAATGTCTTGCCACCGCAGACTGTGCCACCACCTCTTTGAAAAATAATTGACCTAAATGCCATTTTCAGTTCCCTGGCTGCTTATTTATACTTCTCCATCAGAATTTAATCGACCTGCACAGTTCAGCTGGTGTTTAGTTCAGTCCATTCAAACTGTCAAAAGAAATCTCTCTAGAGCTCTTCTAGCTGTTTAAAGAATAAATTAATTTGATCCAGAGTGCCCTGTGCTGGAGTGTTAATATTTCACCACCTTCCAGAGAGCTGTGACAAGGATCTGATCTGTCCCTTTTTCAAAGGAAAAATGCCTATTCTTTCCATCATTTGTGTCTAAGAGTAGGTGATATGATGGAAAATAAGCTTAGTCCATAAAAATAAAAATTTGTCCATCAGAGAGAAGACTTTTGTGTTTTCCATCAAGAAGTCCTGTCTGATACAGACATTACCTGACCCCACATGGAAAAGCTGTGAATTAACTCCTCTGCAGTCAGCCCCTCATCCCTGACCCCCTGCCACAGCCTGGGAGCAGAAGAGATTGGCTCTTCAGTCTGCCTTGTTCACAGCCTAACACAGAACAGAAAACTGATCTACAAAGGCACTGAAAATTACTGTTTCAGGTTAAAAATACAGGCCTGTGCCGGTTCTGCTGCTGCACAGTGGTACAGGGGATCTCTGTGGAGGCACATTGAGCGGCTGGGGGTTGGAACTTTCTCAGCCACCGAAGTTACAGCTTCAGAGGCACTGGGTGTGCAGGTCTTGCTGGGAGGGCTCTTGGAGCCTGGCTGGCAGCTGCCACCACAGAGGTGTTGGCACCGAGGCAGAAAATGACATATCCACACTGTTTATTTTAAACCTGGTATTTTTGGGGAAAATTGAGAGAACAGTCCTTTTGGATAGAAAACATTCTCGTGTCAGTTGGTTTCAGAGTCCCAAAGGACTCCAGATTCAGAGGGTACCTCCTGCTCTGTAGGCAGGAGAGAGGATCCTCTCCCTTGCAGGCTTTTTTTCAGAGATGCAGAAGGAGTTTTACACCTGTGTGCTGACTCCTTCATGTGCAGCTACTTCCCTCCCTGTGGTATCCTGGCATGTCAGATGCACTTTGAGGCAATACATGAATTTCACGGAGACATTTAAGATCAGCATCTCTGGCTGTTCTTTCTCTTGGTGCTGTTGTTGCTGTTCCTTGGCCAGGACCCTAGGAAAAACTGACAGCAATTTTATTGTCTTGTTCAGAACAGGGTGTCCTGTTTGGAAAGTTATTTCATTGAGTCTCTTCATGGACTCCTCACAGTCTTTAAAACTGTTTAGATCTACAAGAAATATATCAAATTCCCCAGGAACTTAACAGTGATTGACAGAGGCTCATTCATGTCACAGTGACAAAAGGTGTTTCTGCAGACCTGGGTTTGTTGGGAGGTAACACCTGAGACAGCCACCATGCATTCTTTAACTAGTGATCCCAAATTTCTGTATTGAAATAAACATCAGTTGCTTGATATTCCCTTCCAGCCTTTAAATGCTTGGAATAGTAGGGAAAAGAGGTGAAAACCTTTATTTTTGTCCTGGTTTGTTCTGGTGATTTTCACTGTTGTTTCCTTACACTTCCCTTGTTTCTTTTCCAGTCCCTGATTTCTGTTTTTTCATACCCTGAAATGTCATAGAGTACCTAGTCTGTCCTGAAGCAGGTTAATCCAGAGAAATCAAGCTCTGTTTTCAGATGGCCCAATTTCTTTTCAGTAACTTGGATCAGTCAAGCAAAGAGCCCTGAGACATATTGCATTTTTATGGCTTGATGGAAATTCTCCCCACATGGGAAGGACAACAAACATGGATCACGGTTATTTTTGCCAGTAAGGAAACTGAATCTAAGGAGAAAGAAACCCTTAAAAGACTTCTCAGAACTACAGGGTCCTTAGAAGTTGCTAAATCATTGGATTTGACCAGAAAATGGTGTGCTTATCTCCACTAGGAGTATAGGAAAACACAAAGCCAATCCATGCATGCATTATGTGTGATTTTTCTTCACAGCGTTTCCATATATGCAGCATTCCTTGCTCTGAAGTGATTTGGTTTCAGGGGAATGAAGTGGGGCGATTTTTCTGCTGTTGTCAACCCAAGTACATGACTTTTCAGGGCAGACCTGCTAGATTAACCCAGCCCAGAACAGTGCTGTAACTGCCAAGTCTCCTGCCTCCCTTCCTGGCAAACACTCGGGGATAAGGGATAAGGGATAAGGGATAAGGGATAAGGGATAAGGGATAAGGGATAAGGGATAAGGGATAAGGGATAAGGGATGAGGGCAGCCCTTGTTCCCGTTGTTCTGCTGTGCATCCAGCACACAGCCGAGGGCTGCATTCAGAGCTTGGCTCATCCTGAGGGGCTCTCACTGGCAGTGTGCAGTTCAAACATCTTTCTCCCCAAGGGTATTTATTTCATAATGTCTAGAATTTTCCACGTGCTGGCTGTGCTGTGTGTGTGCCCTGTGCCTGACCTGGAGTTCCCTTGCAGGACCGCATCGTGTCCATGACGCTGGACAAGGAGTACGACGTTGCTGTGGAAGCCATTCGATTGGTCACGCTCATCCTCCAGTGAGTGCTGCTCCGACCCTGCAGCCCCTTGGAAAATGACCCTGGAGTGACTGATTGCTCTGCTTGTGTATTGACATGAATGTCTTACTTTACACTGAGTGTGAAGTTGAGCTGACCACGTAGTGATATGGACATGAAGCTAAAATAAGATATTTCACTTCACGGAAATATAGGAGGCAAAGTGTAAAAATGTGTGGGTGTATTGGAGCCATTAGTGCATCCATGGTGTGGAGAGTGCCAAAGGGCATTTCTACCTTTTGCCAAGGGCAGAACTGCTGTCCTCCCAAAACAAGTGTCTGTGGGTTGTGCTTGTGAGAACACCTCCAGCAGTAACTGAGTGAGGGTCCGGTGCTGGGAGAGTTGATTGGGCTCCTGACAGCTGAAAAGAGTCACCTGGTAGGACACCTGCTTCCAGGATTTTCCATGTAGGGATGCAGTGGGTCCCCTGAGGTCAGGATCACCTCAGAAATCTTCCCACGTGCTCATGTGGAACCAGCCTGTCCCCAGCAGCCTCATGAGTGTGCACCTGAACCTTTATTGCTAGGCTTTTATGATATATTTATTAGAAGCTGTACTAAAGAAAGTCTGGTTTACAAGCAGATGCATAGAATTTTTGCTTCGTATTTTATGTGCGGTGGCTCTGCTCTGAAGAATGTTTTTGGGCATGCAGATTTTGGATGAAAGATTGCAATAACCTTTCCTTAGTGAAGAAGTCTGTCTAGACTTCAGCTTTTTATTTATGGGTCATCCTGTTTTAAAAAGATTAGCCTTGTAATATTAGCAAGAAATGAAATCTTGCATCTACTGTTACATTTTTAAAGCAAATGTAACAAATATGATCAGAAATTACATGTAGAGCACATCTATTCTCTGCATTATTAGCAATGTTTGGGAACACAATGAGATTTAAGGTCAAAAATTACCCAGTGCACCTTTTTTTGTCTGTTCCTGCTTTCTGTTTGGCTGCATGTTGAAAGCACAGCTAGATGCATTTAGCACCAGAAGAGTCTGGGTCCACCTTGAAGAGCACAGGGCAATGTTCTGGCAGGTAGGAACTCCAAAAAGGTGTCTGGAGCAATTCTGATGGGGAATGACCAATTAAAATGATGTCTGGTAGGAAGCCAAATGTGGAGTCCTGATACACAAATGGTTTTGATGGATGCCAGCTAAACAAGGGTGGAGGTAACATCCTGCTTGTGACAGTGCTGATATTTTTATAGAATTTTTATAACATTCTGGGACAGGCTGCCAGGGGAAGTGGTGGAGTCCCTTTCCCTGGAAGTGTTCAAAAGTGGGTGTAACACTCTGGGACATGGATTAGTGATGAACACAGAGGTGCTGGGTTAGTGGCTGGACTCGGTGAGCACAGAGGTCTTTCCCAACCTAAAGGATTCTGTGATTCCAGTGTTTTCATTGAATGCTATTGGATGAGTGCTTGGCATCTTGCAGAATGTGAATTGCAGTGCAATATGGGCTAAGGGACAAGCAGGCAGGGGTTTGTAAGCAGTGATTCTGATCTTTCCCTAATATTATTTTATACTGATACAACTGGGAGAAGGAAATCAGGGAAACTTTCAGTCTCACAGACCCTTTGAATACCTGTGTATTTTGAAGTTGGAGCAAAGACCCTTGAAGTCAGTGTTGAACCATTTAGGATTTTGCAGGGAGTGAAGCAGCCCCTGGCTGAGTTGTGAGCAGTGGGGATGGGGATGGAAGCTGTGCTGGAGCTCACTGTTCCTGTGCCTCTTCCAGCGGGAGCGAGGAGGCTCTGTCCAACGAAGACTGTGAGAATGTTTATCACCTCGTGTACTCAGCACACCGGCCTGTGGCAGTAGCAGCTGGGGAATTCCTCCACAAAAAGTAAGTCATCAGTTGCCCTGGAATAAGACCAGATTTGTGAATGCAACATCAAAAATCAAAGAAGCAGTAGAGTGAAATATCCCAATTTAGCAAACCAGGTATTTAATTTAAGCCAGAGACTTTATTCTCCTGTTTGAAGTCAAGACCTGAGGACTTGAAGAAACTGAATGTACATTTTTCTTGCTCTACAGTTCAGATAATGTTTCCTAACTCCTCGAGGGTTAAATATACAAACACTGCATAAACTTCTAAGGTTGGTTTAAGTCCTGCATCACTTGTTGAATTCCTGATGTGATAAGACTGGACCTGTAGTCTGTGGTGGTCTACCTGCTACATCATAATTTCTACTGAATTTTAAGCTAGTTTATTTCAACATTGAGAGTTTTTTATGTAGCAATAATTACAAAATTTGTTTCTAAATGCACTGCCTTCCCCTGAAAATGCACTACACCATGGTTACATCTCTCTTGTTCCCACTATGCCGAAGGACATGAGCCAGCTTTTCCATGGATGTGTCACACCACATCAGTAACTGTGGCCAGGACATTGCCACATAATAGGAGTTAACCTTTTTATAGCTTGCAGTTAAAAATCTTTCAGCAGGAATTTGATTTTTCCCCTCATGAGTTATGACATTAGAGTTCTTTAATATATATATAGAGATAAACTATTTATATCAGAATGCAGGTTATCTAATTTTTCATGCCAAGATACAGGTGGAAGAAAGTACACAAAAGCATCTGTTTTCCTTTGCCAGTGCTCTAATTTTCTATGGTTTATTACAGATTTAGAAGTCCCCATCGTAATTGTAAGCTTTCATTGGTAGATTTTTGGAATTCCAGCTTTGTGATCAACCATTATCTGTTTCAAGGAACATATTTGCAGATTTCCATTACCTACAAGACATTTTACTAGTTATAGGAAAGGGTTAGGTCATTTTTTTTAATATATACTAAAATTCCTTTATTAATCAACATGTGACAAAATAATTCTGAAAAATGCCTCGCAGGTAAATAAGGACACACCTGCACCTCAGGGCACTTAGGATAAAGACAAAACTTCATTCTGACTTCTCTAAAGGTACTGTGCTGTGGTCTGTAAATGTGTCTCAAAGTGAACAGCATGGAGACAAGATTGTCCCATTCTTAACTAATTTTGTCTTGGTTTCTGCAAAGAAAATCTTCAGTTAAATAAGTTAGAATCTATTAGAGGCACTTGAGGAATGATTTATGTCACCTAATTTAATATGTTTCACTATCACTTTCTCCGTGTAAGATAATCATTAAGGCTTGCTCTCTGTGCTTAACAAAGGAAAGCAAATAGTACAGAGGATATAAAGGATCACCAAGTACAGAGGCTCACTGGCTCAGCCCTGAGGTGCAGCTTGTAAGGTATCTCAGCCCTGCAGAGGTGCTCATTGCTTATCTGTTCAGACAAGCAGGGAACACGAGGTGATTTTTTAACTAAAATACATTTCTGCGTACCTCGTCCTTGTCTTCAGTGAACTACAGCAGTGAAATCAGAATTCTGTGTTAATTTGCTTTGTGGTTTCACTGTAAAAGCATGGAACAGCTTTCAAACCTCTCAAAACAAAACTATCGTTGCTGTAACTGTAATATTGGCTCATCTGAGGTCTCTTTAGCAGGAAAATTTAAGCATTGAGAGTTTGGGATCATCCATGCATCAGGGAACTCAGTGCAGAGTGTGTCTTTTACCTGTAAAACCCCAAATAATCACTAGGAGCTGGTTTTATCCTTGATGCTGCCCCTGGCACCCGAGGTTGGCTGTTTGATGGATGTCAGGTTGGTTTGTACCATGTCCCAGCCCGAGTGGCACAACCTTAGCTCTTGGAGCGCTGCTGCAGTAAGTGCTGCCACCACTGGAAGACTGGATAAGTAATAAATGCAAAACTGTACAAGTGATGCAGGTATTTAAAACTGTGCAAAATGTTCAATATAAGTAGGTTTTGGAGAGCTTTTTCTTGTGTGAAATTCATCCAGCCTTGTAAACTGAAAGACTCTGAAGATAAATTCATCTCTTCAGACAGGCAGAGGTTGTTCCCTCTTTCCCTAGATGGAAATAGCTTGAGATTCTTGCACTGTCTTATGAACAAATTTACTGTATCAAGAATGAATGCTCATCATATTATTGCAGAAATGAGATGTGTTGTGATAGCCATGAGCTGCTTCTGCTTATTTTCAGGCTGTTCAGCAGACATGATCCCCAAGCTGAAGAGGCTCTAGCAAAGAGGAGGGGGCGAAATAGCCCAAATGGAAACCTCATTAGAATGTTGGTTCTTTTCTTTCTTGAAAGTGAGGTAAAAAAGTAATTTTTAACTTTTAAATGTTTAATAAAAGCTGGAACTTAAGTAACAATTTATCAACATACAGTAATAAATTGTCTTTCTTTTCCATTTCTTTTCATATTTACAGAAATACCATAAGCCCTTTCCCCTGTCCCTCCGTTTCCTTGTCCATTAAGCACATTGATCTGAAAGTCTCTGTGGTTTATTTAACTCGTGCATGTCCCCCCTGTACTCACACATTACTGGTGCTGTGGTGGCTGCCGTGGTGCATTGCTGCACACAAGTGTAAATTGTGCTTTTCTTACGTAACCGTGCAAGGAGAATGCCTCTGGAGTGACTCTTTGTGGAGTGAAATAATTTGAACCAGGAAGGAACAAAAATTGCATTACATCTCCAGTTCTGATTAGAATCATAGATGAACTCAGAGTGTCAGGGAGCTGAGGGTCCCCATGCTCAGAGCAGAGATGAGATGAGATGAGATGAGATGAGATGAGGTGAGATGAGATGAGATGAGATGAGGTCCTTCAGGGCTTTATGCAGGTTGGAAACATTGGAGGATGAGGACACGAAGTGTTTGATGAACACATCCAGGGTGGGATTGTGCCCATGGTTTATTGAGACAGCATCTGTGGGAAGTTGTATGGGAGATGTACTACAGTAATTCAGGTGGGGAATGGCAGTGGAGGGAGGAAAACTTGAGAAGATACTGTCAGGTACAGAGGTTCTGAAGATAGAGAGGGAGGTTCAAAATCATACATTTGATTTCATGATAAATGGACTGAAAGAAAGGAATGACAAATGTTTCTCTAGAGAAGGGAGGGTAGTATATTTTGGGTAAAAAGCAAAAGGAAAGTTATTACAATTGGTTATTTTAATTGTTATGAAGCCTTGAACAAGAGACTTGACTGTGAGAATGAAAAGAAACACTTAGAGTTGCTGAGAAGGAAGGACAAAATTTCAGTACAATATTTTTGTTTTTTAGAAACACCTGGTAAACCTGTAAGTTAAATTTGGATGAAGCGGCACTACTTCTATGAGCCTTCAGTCTGCCACCTGAATGGATTTTTAGTTCCAGCTTCTTTAAAACTTAGATTGTAACAGAGCGTTGTGTTTTACATTGCGAACACCTCACCTGTGAGCTACCAGCACTGAGCTTGTCTGTCCTTCTGAGAAAAGAAACTCTGGTGCACTCCCAAAGCCCAGATCAGCAAATTGCCTCCCATGCTGCTCCCTGAGCTCCCTTTTCTCTCAGGGCCAGTTTTTGCCATTGTTTTTTTTTTTTTTAAAGTGTTGTTAGGAAGCAAGGAGAACATGCTGGCTCCAGTTTAGTACAGAGTTAGAGAACGGGGAGTTCCCATGTGCACAGGATGAGTTAACGCTGCAGCCTCGGGGTGCATTCAGGGGAGGGAACCTTGCCCAGCAGCAGTAACTCCGTGACATTTTGCCCAAAGCTGTCAGAAACAGAGGAGGAAAATGTACTGACACCTCCCTCCCTGCACTTGGAGATGTTTTCCAGCTAAGGAATCAACCTCATGTGTGCCAAGCATAGACTGTGTGTTGTGCTTGGTACTTGTTGGCAGTGGTTAAAGACAAGTGTATAAAACAGTAGAAGCCTGTGGATTATTTTTCTCACTTTAAATCATTTCTGTTAATTCACAGAAAAACATTTTTTACAGTTAAAGTTAGTGTTAAATCTACCCCCTGAAATCACCAGGGTTTCTGCTCCTTTTTTCTGAGCACATAGCAGCGCGTATGAAAACCAAATGCTTGTTCAAAACAAATACATTACAACTCTCGTGTCTCACCACCTCTCCTTTGTGTAATGCAGAGAGAAGGTGAGGAAAAGTAAGTTTACAACTTCTGGGCCAAAACTCTGGCAAAGGTTTTTCACAAACAAGCAGCTTTGTGCAAAAGAAGCTCAATTTGGGTTTATTCAATTTTCTAATAAAACATAACCCCATTGCACTTGTATCATTCAGCTGAGAGGAGGTCTTCCAGAGTTAGCTTCAAACTGAATTTTCTTTCCAACTAACATAATACACATGCCCAGGACCCTGTCTGTGGCCACATGACTGTGAAAATTGAGGAACTGGTGCTTATACCAAGTGCTGTACTGATGATTGCTTTGGATTTTCTAGTTGCATGAACATGCAGCCTATTTGGTGGACAGCTTGTGGGAGAGCTCTCAAGAACTGCTGAAAGACTGGGAATGTATGACAGAATTGCTCTTGGAGGAGCCAGTCCAAGGAGAAGAAGGTATTGGCTTAACCTCTGTGCTTCCTTGATATTGTGCAGTATTGTTAATTATCCCTTAAATACCTCTGCCACCCACAGTGAAACATCTTTTTATGTTGTGGTTTGTTTGGAAAGCATATTGAAGGTTATTTTGGGTTAATCCATTTTTAATGCACAAATGCTTCAAAAGCAGCAATTTGTACTCTGTTTTTCTTCTTGTACTCTGGAGGGTTTTTTGTCACGTTTGCTGTACTGTGGTTCCCTAGTATTAAAGGCTAAGACTTCATTTTGTCTGAATGTTTAAATAAATATTTCAATAAATTAAATAGCTAATACAGTTTTGAGTAAACAAGCACTTCAGGTGATGCTAGTTAAATATGGGGCTTTTCCAGGCAATGGGAACACATCAGGAATTCTCAAGAGTAAAAAAAAAAAAAAGAAAGGGAGATTCTTTCACTGTTAGTTTCATGTCTCCTTTTGCTAATCATAGCACAAAATAGCCAGGGAGGCTGGGGGCAAAGAGCCCCTAAAGGGTAATGAGTGTCATTCAAGATCCTTTATAATCCTTCAGGATTGTCCTCCTTCAGGGACCTTCACAGGGCTTAGGTGGCTGAAAAATCAATGTTCCCAGCAAGGTGTGCTCATCATATCCATCCTTCAAAAGCTGACCTTTTGGTATCCACCTGCTGCAGTGGGGGTATTTATAGGGTAATTTCCTTAGGAAATTAGGCACTTTGGTTCCTTGTTTCTGCTTAGCCTGGTGGGGTTTGATCCTCCACATGTGAGCAGAAGTACTCGCCAAAGGGCAGAGAATTTAGGAGGAACTGACAGTGAATGGTCCATTGCTGTCTGTCCTCTGTGACATTCATTATTTTGTAGATTTTCCTTATATTCCCCTTCATTCATCCCGTTCTCCAGCCTCCATTCCTCCAGGCTTCTTTCAGTCCTGCCATGTCTGTTTTGAGATTGTGTGAATGGCAAATCAAAGAGGAGGCAGGAAAGCCTTGATGAGTGTGACTGCACGACCTTGTGGTGGTGCCCCCCCGTTTCTCTGTGTCCCCCGTTTCTGTGTCCCCCCTGTTTCTATGTCCCCCGTTGCTCTGTGTCCTCCCCATTTCTCTGTGTCCTCTGCTGTCCCAGACGTGTCCCTGTTTCTCTGTGTCCCCCATTTCTCTGTGTCCCCGTTTCTGTGTCCCCCCCGTTTCTGTGTCCCCCATTGCTCTGTGTCCTC
>VZTX01007077.1:0-12517 GCA_013400915.1 Pardalotus punctatus | reverse complement strand
GGCACTGACCTGGGCATGGCGTGGCCGCTCAGCTGCAGCTTCCGGAAGGTCTCCTCGTACTGGGGCAGCTCCACGTAGGAAATGAGCCACTGCACCACCTCATCGACCGTCCAGTTGTACACTGGGGAGCACAAACAGGAAACAGCTCAGTGTGGGTGCTGAGCCACCAGAACCGACACCAAATACCAGGGAGTCACAGGTTTGGTTAGGGGGGACCTCAAAGCCCACCCAGTGCCACCCCTGCCATGGCAGGGACACCTCCCACTGCCCCAGGCTGCTCCAAGCCCCAATGTCCAACCTGGCCTTGGGCACTGCCAGGGATCCAGGGGCAGCCCCAGCTGCTCTGGGCACCCTGGGCCAGGGCCTGCCCACCCTGCCAGGGAACAATTCCTTCCCAAGATCCCACCCAGCCCTGCCCTCTGCCAGTGTGACACTCCAGGCAATCCTGCAGGACCTCAGCCTCCCCCTCATGGGACTATTTTTGCCCATCTGTTCCGTACAGGCTCAGAGAACTCCTGAGATTCTGCTGCTCCACAGACCCCACACAACGTGGGAAGAGCTGCCTGGAGCTTTCCCAGTGACTCCAGACCTTTCCTGGGGTTGATTTTACACTGTGCTCCCAGCTGCTGACATTAAAACATGCAACGAGGCCATCAGATAGAGGAGCAGCAGAGGCTCCACCTCCTGCCATGGCACCAGCAGGGCCTGGGCCTGGCATCCTGGCAGGGCCAACACCCAAAGCACGGGCAGGTGACAGCTGGAATCACTCGGATTTCCATCAGCCAGGTGATCCTTCTGCCTCCAAACCCCCAACAGGGAATGTTCATCCTCATCACATGCCCAAAGTCCCAGAATTCGGAGGTGAGCTCCAAAAGCCTCACCCCGTGCTCCAGACCTGTGCACAGGTTGCCCAGAGAGGCTGTGGATTCCCCTGGATCCCTGGCAGGGCCCAAGGCCAGGTTGGATTTGGGGCTTGGAGCAGCCTGGGACAGTGGGAGGTGTCCCTGCCATGGCAGGGGTGGGGTGGGATGAGCTCTAAGGTACCTGCCAACCCAAACCAGTCCGGGATTCTGGAATTCTCTTTAAGCCTAGGCTTAAAAAAGCACATATGGAGCAATGCTGGAAGAAAATTACTGGAAGCAGCTTGAGAAAGGATTTGTGGGAGGAGGTGGAGCAGGTGCTGCAGCCGAAGTGAGCCAGGTGAACTTTGCTCCGTCACCTCCTCCCCTCGGCATTTGGGGATTATTTTGGGAGCTGTTGCACAGCTCTGAAGGCAAAGAGAATCCCAGAGTTCCACATTGGTTTGGATTGGGAGGGCCCTTAAAGCCCATCCAGTGCCACCCCTGCCATGGCAGGGACACCTCCCACTGTCCCAGGCTGCTCCAAGCCCCAAATCCAACCTGGCCTTGGGCACTGCAGATGTTTTTATTGGACAGCGGGGGCTTTGTTACACTTTTTTTATCATCCTCCATCCCTGCTCAGCTCCAGCAGCTCCTCCCCAGCTCCAGCAAGCCCTGGAGCTGCACTGGGATGGTGGCAGTCCCCTCCTGACACCCCTGTGCCCGTCAGCCCTGGATCCCAGGCTCCCTCGGCAGCAGGGGTACGAGGAAAGGTCCCTTTTCCCTTCTCTGCCGTGGGCAGGGCTGCACGGCTCTGCTGAAATGTCAGCACTGACTGGGCCCACAAGCATGGGAAACATCTTCCCGAGCTCCAGGGGTGCAAAGCCTCCGCCAGGGAGCTGAGGGATGGGGGAGCTCAGGGATCTGGGGGAGGAGGGAGCTCAGAGAGCTGATTGAGCCCATGAAGCTGAGGGAGCTGAGAGAGATGAGGGAGCTGATGAAGTTCACAGAGCTGAGGGAGATGGAGCTGAGAAAAATGAGATGAGGGGTCTGGGAGAGATGAGAGAGATGAAGGATCTGATGGAGATGAGGGAGATCAGAGGTGGAGCTCAGAGCTGATGAAGCTGAGGGAGCTGATGAAGCTGATGAAGTTCACAGAGCTGAGGGAGATGGAGCTGAGAAAAATGAGATGAGGGGTCTGGGAGAGATGAGAGAGATGAAGGATCTGATGGAGATGAGGGAGATCAGAGGTGGAGCTCAGAGCTGATGAAGCTGAGGGAGATGAGGCAGAGCCCGGTGCTCAGCGAGGCTCCAAGGAGGATGCGATGGCCATGGACACCGGCACAGTGACTCGGCTGCAGGGTGGCACAGGCGGGGCCACCAACCCACCCTGGCTGCAGGGAGCTCCTGACACCCCCTGGTCACTGTTCCCACACGGGGGGGACAGCCCTGGCTGTGGGCACAAGCAGGATGTTACAGATGGAGGGACTGGGAGAAGCCACGTTCCCTGGATGCTGGCATCACCAGTGCCAAACCACAGGGCACGAGGCCACGTCCCCAGCCATCAGCTCCTCTGGAGCCCCCTGCCTGCTCTCACTTCCTCATCCAGAGGTGTTTATTTTGGGAAGAAATCCCTGAGAACCAAGCTGGCAGCGTGCACAAGCACCAAGATGAGCAGGACCCTGCCCTGCATCCTCATCCCAAGGGGCTGATCCGGTACTTCCACAGCTTCAGTAGAGCCAGGCTCAGCCAGGGCTTCATCTGTCACATCCAGCACCTTGTAAGGGCATCACAGCCTTTACCTTCTTGCATAATTAAGGGGCAGAAATAATATTTTGCTTCCCACATGGGACCAGGAACAGCAGCAAGGGAAAGGAGGAAAAGCAACGGCTCAAAACCAGATGCAATGAGCACAGCCACCCCATCCCTGTGGGACGTCAGTGCCCTTCACAGCTGCTTTTCACACCTACAGGAAGGAGCAGACCTTTCCTACAAGCCTCATTCCAGTTCCATTACTTCAGTTCAAACTCGAAATCAACTTCACATATCCCTGGAAGTGTTCCAGGCCAGGCTGCACGGGGGTCGGAGCAACCCGGGATAGTGGCAGGGGGTGGGACTGGATGGGCTTTCTAAGGTCCCTCCCATCCCAAACTCTCTGACTCCATGACACCAGACCACCCTTTAAAAACCAATAACTTATTCTGTCAGCCAGATCTACAGGATGATGAAAGGGAAAACGAGAGCAGGAAATAAATCCAACCCTGGACACCCGCTATGCCATGGCAGCTCTGCCAGAGCCGCGCGGGTCCCGTGCGTGCCAAAGGCAGGCACAGAGCCAAGGCAGCTCAGTCATGCCAGGGCCTGGGGACTATCATGGGATGTTCTCCCCCATCCCTTAATGATTTCCACCCTTTCCCAGCCGACATTAAAATACACTCCAGGCAAAGCCATGTGTAAACAGCCTTGTAATGGGATAAATATTTCATCCACAAGGCGTTCTTGGACGCAGAGACGGAAGGGACTCGTTAGAGCCATGAATCACAGCACCCTTGAGGCTGGAAAGGCCCTCTGAGCACCAAGTCCAACCATCCCCAGCGCTACCAAGGCCACCACTGATCATGTCCCCAAAGGCCACATGCACAGGGCTGTGAAATCCCCCCAGGATGTGACTCCATCCCTGTCCTGGGTAATTGTGTCACTCCTAAGTGATTTGGACAAGAATTTTCAACACATTCCTGTCCAATTCCATGGGAGAGAGAGTCTGGTCTGGGATAAACAGCTCTGGAATCATCACACAGAGTATCACAGACTGGTTTGGCTTAGAAGGGACCTCAGAGCCCACCCAGTGCCACCTCCTGCCATGGCAGGGACACCTCCCACTGTCCCAGGCTGCTCCAAGCCCCAAATCCAACCTGGCCTTGGGCACTGCCAGGGATCCAGGGGCAGCCCCAGCTGCTCTGGGAATTCCAGCCCAGTCCCTGCCCACCCTCCCAGGGAACAATTCCTTCCCAAGATCCCATCTAATCCTACTTTCTGTCACTTTGAAGCCATTCCCTGCCTCCTGTCCCTCCATCCCTTGTCCCCAGTCCCTCTCCAGCTCTCCTGGAGCCCCTTCAGGCCCTGCCAGGAGCTCTGAGCTCTCCCTGGATCCTTCCCTTCTCATGCACAGGACCACTGTGTTTTCAATCCACCCTTGCAATGCTGCACCTCAGTGTCCATTTAGTCCTCCTGGGAATGCCCCACTCCCTACAGCTGAATCCACAGAGCTTCGGAAACACAGAGCACATCCCACCCTGAGCAATTTAAGAGCTAAGACAAAAAAAACAAATACAAACAGGACACAAATGAGAAATTGAAATGTGTGCAGCTGATGAACTGATTAGAAGACTAAAATCCGATATTTCAAGGAATGGACATTGATAGAACTCCTCTTTTAGAGATGAGGAGCATTGAAAAAAATTGGATTAATAATTTCTGCGGAAATTCTGTGTGAAAGTGCTGGGGAAGGGCTTGCCAACCTTAAATTTTGTTCCAAGATTGCCAAGCTTCAGGAAGTTTCTCTCCAGTGGCGGAGCTCCCACCACATCCCTGGGTGCTGGGATGAATAACAGCATTTTGGAACTGCTTAAAGTTATTTCTACATGGACTGTACTTATGACACTTCCGGGATTTTATTCTCCCTTCTTTTCTGTGGAGGAGCTTTTAACGTTCAGAAAATTTCTCCTAAGGAAACACAATCAGCAGGAAAACTCCATGCAGCTCTATTGAATATTTAGGATGCTATTACCCCATGAAAATTGCATCTGAAACCTGGTGTTTGAAGGAGAACCTGGAACTGGACCGCACTTGGCTCTATTAAACACACATTTCTAGGGCAGAGCAACAAAACAATAATTGACACTTCAGTGGCCATGCTCAGGTGCAGCATCAACAGTTTGGAAGTATCAACCCTGAGGGAATCCTGCAAATCCACCCCAAAAAAAGGAAGCTGGAAGAGTACAAGGACTGGTACAAAGCAGGAAAAGCAGCATATTCCTCCTGGGAGCACGCTCTGCCCAGGGCATCTGAAATCCAAACTCTTTGGCACTGCTGGGAAATGGTGTCTTGGATTTTTGCCCTTTTTTTACCTTCAGATGTTTTCCAGGCCTTCCAGAGATCTTCCACACTGATGAGTTTGTCTTCTCCATGGAAAGTGCTGTGCTTGACTGCTGGGTCATGGTAATTCAAGTCTTCCCTCAAGAACTAGGAGAGGAAGTAACAGCAGGATCAGGCTTTGGTTCATCGTTCAGGAAGATGAGGAGCACTAAAAAAAACTCTGAATAGTAATAATTTTGATGGAAAAGCCCTAATAAATCAGAATAAATTAAAAAATAAAGGATATATTAGATATATAAGATACACACATCTATCTTTTATATAGATATCAGTATACGCCCTGCTGTACCCCTGAATATTCTGTTCCTGGGAAGACTAGACAGGAAATATTCAGTAAGTAAATATGTTACATTCATTTTAATACAGAGAATGCATAATTAATTAGAACCGTGGGGTTTGGGATTCCAGATTTTTCTTTAAATTATAACATCACCAAAAATTCACCTAAATGGCACCATGGAACCAGCTTTATGTCAATGGAGTAAGAACACAAAAAGAAGGTGCATTTGATCTGCACCTTCAAATCCAGGCTGGAACAAATGTTGTAGGCAGGAGGGGAGGCAGTTCCATTGAAAAACAGAGATAAATATGAGGTATCATAGCTCAGGGGGTGCCCAGAGCAGCTGGGGCTGCCCCTGGATCCCTGGCAATGCCCAAGGCCAGGTTGGATTTGGGGTTTGGAGCAGCCTGGGACAGTGGGAGGTGTCCCTGCCATGGCTGGGGTGGCACTGGGTGGGATTTGAGGTCCCTCCCAGCCCAAAGCAGTCTGTGAAATCCAGCAGCAGGAGAGCCACTCACATTCCAACAGATGGAACCAAGTTAAAGGGTAATTCCCCATTCCCACCCCTCAGGACACGATCCCCATGCAGGCAGCTTTATCCCTGGGCTCTTCCATGTGCAACCAGATTATATCCATATAAAAGTCATCTCTAGATCTGGAGATGGTGCTCAACATCAGACAGGGCATGCAAAAGATCCGGGCCAGCTTTAAATTCCAGGCTCCCTGCAAATCCGCTGCAGGTGCTGCCGAGGTCACCGAAACCTCCCGGCAGCTCCAGCCCGGGGCCTGCCCGCTCTGCTGCCCAAAAGCTGCCAGAAGAAAACATGGAAATCAGGAAAACCGGGGAAAATCTCGGGCTTGAGCAGGGCAGCTGCAGCAGGGGCTGTGAGCTGGGGCTCCAGCTGTGCCAATCCCGAGCCAAGAGGCGACGATGTCCCCCCGGCTGGTGAGGCTGTGACCGAGCGGGAACGCGGCAATGTCACCAATGTCACCAATGTCACCGGCCCTGCTCCAGCTCCCGCCGGCAGCAGGGATCAGCTGCTGCTCTGTATATTTAGCTCGGGGAGCACAGAAAGGAAAAGTGATCCCTCAGCCTCCCTTGGGCACACGATGGCCAAAACAAACCCCAAGGACTCGGCGGAGGGGATGGAGCTGGGCTAGGAGGTTACGTCCCGATAAATGAGCAGGGAAAGGATGGGGATGAGGCTGGAGGAGCTGGGCTGTGCCCACCAAAGCTCAAAGAGACCTTAAAGCACATTTCCCATCAGTGCCTTCTGGGGAAAAGACAAAATCATGGAATCCCAACCTGCTTTGTGTTGGAAGGGACCCAAAAGCCCCCCAGTTCCACCCCTTGCCATGGACAGGGATGGAATCCACTATCCCAGGTTGCTCCAAGACTCCCAGATGTTCCAAACCTCAGGCACCAGAACCTACATTATGTACAGACCTACTAGCAAAGCACTACAAAGCAGCACTTCCAAATGTTACAGATCCCACAGATCCCAGTCCTGGAGACACCCAAAACATCAACTCCTGGGTGTAGTTGCAGTGTTTTAGAATTTTCCTTTCTCTCTCATGGAGAATATAGATAAACTGTACTTCTTGTACTTTCTTAATCTCTGTGTTTTGTGTTAGATGTTGTACAAGTCTTGACCAATAGGTCTTTGGGGGTGGATTGTCTTTGGCCAATGGACAATTGTTTATTACTGTGTATAAAAAGAACTTCTTGTAAATAAATCCTTCTTCTTCGCCATCTTGAAGCCTGTCTGCCTGACCTCTCTACCTGCTTCCACAAATCCCACCAACAACAGAAAAGCAAACCATACCTGGGCGGGAGTTGGACCAGACCATTTCCAAGGTCCTACACCGACCATCTCCAAAATCCCATCCAGATCAGCCCCAGCCTCAGCCAGGCTGTGAATCCACAAGGTCAGAAGGAAACTGAGTCAACCCCGAGTCTCCCCACCAAGTTCAGGGAAAAACAAACCTCGATCAAACCAGGCAAAAAGCAACGGAACCGGAACCACTGCTGCAAACACCGGGATGAGCAGGGAGAGCAGTGGGAAGACTCAGCCTGGGAATGTTGATGTTGGTGCTTTGGGACCTCCAGCATCAGGAGGACATGGAGCTGCTGCAGCAAATCTGGAGGAGGCCACAGAGCTGCTCCAAGGGCTGGAGCCCCTCTGGAGCCAGGCTGGGAGAGCTGGGGGTGCTCACCTGGAGAAGAGAAGGCTCCAGGGAGAGCTCAGAGCCCCTGGCAGGGCCTGAAGGGGCTCCAGGAGAGCTGGAGAGGGACTGGGGACAAACTTGTCGGCTGGAGGCATGCTCAGAAATGAGCAGATCCATGAAATGGGATTTTCTGGAGGTTTTTTTCCCATAGATTTACAGAATCTGCTGAGTTGGAAGGGACCCAAAAGGATAATCAAGTCCAAGTCCCGGCCCTGCACAGCCAGGACAATGCTGCCCTGTGCTTGGGAGTGTTGTCCAAACTCTTCTTAAATTCTGTTTTGTGGTTTTTTATCTGCAGAAACTCCAACTACTGAAGTGATTTTTCAAACCTTCCCATCCCTCCCACATCCCTGGATCTGTGCCACCCTCCCTGCCGAGCACCAGCTCCCGCTGTGCCGGAGCCAAGGCCAGACCCGGCCACGTGCCGGGAGCTCGCTGTGCTCCCCAGCTTCAACAGCTTTCCTGAGCTACCAATTCCACTGAAATGACAGAAAACTCCTGTCTCCAAGGCCTCTTCTCGCTCAGTGACCCCAGGCAGTGGGGTCAGGGCTTGGGAGGAGCCAGGGAAAGACTGAGCAGCAGCACAAACCTTGTTTGCACAGGAAACCAGGCTGGCAGCAGGTGAGAGTGCCAGCACTGGGAACCCACATCCCAAACAGCCGGAGCTGCCTTTGGAGTGAGTGTGGAGACAGGAATAGATCCCTAATTAGAAGATTTCCCCATGAGGGACAGTTTTTTTACTCTAATCGAGGCCACTGATGTCATCTGAAACTTCATTGAAAATTCACTTCCTAGCAGGAAAACTGCAAGGATGATTTATGGACAGCATCAAGCTGTGGGACAAACCTCCACCCATAATTTGATTATTTTAAAAATACCATTGTCTATGTCTCTCCTCCTGCCCAGGCAGGGATTTCAGTCCAAACAAAACACACCTATAACTCACCCCCAAGGAGCACGGGCCAAAATAATGAATAAAAACCACAAAGTTTTCACCCAACCAGGAAAATGCCCATCCCCAGAAGTGTTCCAGTCCAGGTTGGATTTGGGGCTTGGAGCAGCCTGGGACAGTGGAAGGTGTCCCTGCCATGGCAGGGGTGGCACTGGGTGGATTTTAAAGTCCCTCCCTACCCAAACCGTCCTGGGATTCCATGAACCCCGTAAAAGGTTTAAATTTGAGCCTCCTGCATTCTTCCCAATAATCCCCCGGCAGCTGTCCCGCCAGAGCCCGCAGTTAAACCTGACTGCAGGGTCCCTGTGGGGGACAGTGATAACCTTGACAAGGCTCCGAGAGGGAAATTCCTGCAATACCTCATTCACTGGCTCCAGAGCTTATTGACAGGTGAACTTAATGCAACTTCAATAAAACTGTAGCAGAGGTAAAGCAGCAACTGCATGCATGGAATCACAGGGACAGGGAATCACTGAGGTTGGAAAAGACTTCTACAGCCGTGGAGTTCAACTGTAAATGCAACAACCCAAATGCAGGTGCCTCTGGGTCGGGGCAATCCCAGCACCAACACAGGCTGGGGGAGAATGGATTGGGAGCAGCCCTGGGGAGAAGGACCTGGGCATTGGTGGGGAGAAGCTCTACAGGCCCTGGCCACAAGCACTGGGAAATACCTGTGTCCTGGGCTGAATCCCCAGTGTGGGCAGCGGGAAAGGGATTGGGATTCTGCCCCTGTGCCCCACTCAGGCTGGACAGCCCTTTCCAGGAGGAATTTTCTCAATACCCAACCTGAATTTCCCCAGGTTCAATTAAGGCCACTTCCTCTCCTCCTGTCCCTGTTCCCTGCGAGCAGAGCCCGAATCCCCGGCTGTCCCCTCCTGTCAGGAGCTCTGCAGAGCCACAAGGTCCCCCCTGAGCCCCCTTTGCTCCAGGATCAGCCCTTTCCCAGCTCCTTCAGCCGCTCCTGGGGCTCCAGCCCCCTCTCCAGCCCCACTGACCTCCTAAACACAGGGGAGAGGCGCTGGGAGCAGGAGCAGCCCTGCCAGGGCTCAGCACAGAGGGGTTTGAGGAGTGGCTGTAATGGCACCAAGGCAGAGATTCTGGAGCCTTTTAGGAAACCCAGAGAACTCCTGCCACCCAGGCAGTGTCTCTGTGCCAAGGCTCTGAGCTGACATTCCCAGCAGTGTTTGCACCAGGAGCTCCCAATGACTCGGGAAGGAGCAAGGGCAAGACTTGCACAGAGAGACCTCAAATTGCCAGTTCTGCCCAACCCCAAAAACACGAGGCTAATTCCTAATTTAATGCCAAGGAGCAGCACACACAGACCAAACTGGGCTGCCCAAGGCTGCCCCAGCCTCTGGGAGAGGTTGGGCTGCAGCTCCAGTCACTCAGGGCAGGGAACTGCCTCCAGGGAAAACACCTCATGTGATGGAGGAAATGCAACTGGAAGCTTTCAATTTGTTACCATTACTCTCTCAAGTGAGATTTAGGCAGAGGGAACAGCCCTGCAAGCCAGGAACAGCCACCCAAAACCAGCAGCTCCTGGCATCAGGGGCCTGTGTGGTGTCCCTGGGGGCTGTCACTGCTCCAGAGGGACATTGTGATGGCAGGATTTGCCCAGAGCAGCTGGGGCTGCCCCTGGATCCCTGGCAGTGCCCAAGGCCAGGTTGGACACTGGGGCTTGGAGCAGCCTGGGACAGTGGGAGGTGTCCCTGCCATGGCAGGGGTGGCACTGGGTGGGATTTAAGGTCCCTTCCAGCCCAAACCAGTGCGGGATTCTGTGACCTGGGACTGCAGAACTGCCTGTGAGTGGCAGCAGATCCCTGTACCCACGTGTTTCCTTTCAGCTTCCAACACTTTGACTGTCCTGTTTAGCTGCCAGTTCTCCCTAGAAGACAGAATTCCTCACCTCCAACGAGCACCCACCACAACTGAGGCAATACTACAAACAAAGAGCTTTCCCTTTTCCAGCAGACTCTTATTTCCACCGGTGCTCATGTAAACAAAGAACAACAGCTTCCCTTCTCTTCAATACTTTATCAGCCAAAATGTCCAAGGCTGACACAACAAAAAGCTGCTCCTTTTTCCGCAGTGAACACAGACAGACTGGGACTGCTTTAGCTGCATGCTGGAAGAATGTAGTAAATCTCAAATCATGGAATGGTTTGGGTTGGGAGGGACCTTAAAGCTCATTTAATTCCACCCTTGTGCCATAAGCAGGGGCACCTCCCACTGTCCCAGCCTGCTCCAAACCCCAGTGTCCAGCCTGGCCTTGGACACTGCCAGGGACGGGGCAACCACAGCTGCTCTGGGCAACAATGAAGTGGCTACAAACCCCCAGCAGCGAGGAAAAGCCTCAGCCAGCGGTGATGACAGTGCAGAGACACCGTTTGCATCACCTTGAGGTGACACGTGGCTTCCTCTGTGATGAGGAGGAGGCACCAAGCCCAACTCCAGGCCCCGGTCACACCAGCTTGACCGCGAGGAGCAGCCCCCAGCACTGGCCTGGACAGGGCAGCGAGCCCAGGCCAGCCCCAGCACTGACCTCATCGCTCTCCTCCACATCCACGTTGCCGTTGGCATCGTCGTCCATCTGTTTGTGGATGTTGCGCACGGCCTCGAAGCTGAGCTGCTCGTCCTCGTCGTGGCACAGGGCCTTGTCGATGCGGCAGAACTCTGCTGGGAGCAAACACCGGCACGTCAGGCAGCGGGAACCGAGCAGCACCGGCAGCGTTCTGAGCTCTGCAGTGCTGGGGGCACCGCGGGCTCGGGGCGGCCCCGCAGCGCAGGGACCCCTGCCAGGGCAGGGCTGCTCCTCTCACACCACCCCCTCGGGCATTCCCGCCCCAGGGCAGCTCTCCCAGCAGGGGCTGGCTCCTGCCCACGGCCCCAGCTCCGGGTCTCCCTTGGAGGTTGTTGGTGTTGGCACGGCGCGCGGCCGGGACGTTTGGGGAGGAAGAGCGGTGTGTTTATAAAACACGTCAATTAAAAACCCTTTCCTCCTTCCTGATTATGGAATGGACTTTTCTGGCTGCTTCTCGCATCGTTTTCTACTTTCCAAGACTAACACTTTAAGTTTTGCTGCGTGCCTGAGTCCATGTAAGCACCGAACGGGGCCGATGCAGCCCTTCCCCGGCACTGCTGGGTGGTGACATGGGACCTGGGGACGGGGAATCCGGAGGGACCCGGACAGGCTCGAGAGCTGGGACCATGCCAAGGGCATGAAGTTCACCAGGGCCAAGGGCAAGGTGCTGCACCGTCTGGAAGAGCTGAGAGTGCTCACCTGGGGAAGAGACACCTCAGAGCCCCTTCCAGCGCCTGAAGTGGCTCCAGGAGAGCTGGAGGGGACTGGGGAATGGCTTCCCACTGACAAGATGACCTGGACAATAATGGAGCCTCCTGCAGACACAGGGCTGGTGTCCTGCTGCTTCCCAGACCTCGGGGAGTTCATTCCATGCTAACTCATGGCTGTCCCTGTGGTCAGGGGAGTCCAGCAGCCCCGTGATGACCAGAGCAGTGAGTGAACTGGGAACTGCTCCCTTTCCCAGGGCTCTCCTCTCCCCAGGGCACTCCTGGCCAGCTACTGAAGGACACCGATAGCGATAAGGGACACGCAGAATCACACGGACCTCAGAAGAACACTGGATGGCCTGAGGTTGATTTGGAGAGATTTGGGGTTCCTCTCCTACCCTGCAAGTGTTTTTTTTTTTCCACAGTTCCTGCAAGAATAGCTCAGAACTTTGGGCTGGGCCATTCTGAGCTGGCTCCTCCCGTCATCTCTGCCGCAGCCAGCAGGGACACGAGATGGTCTCTGTGTTGATGCTGCCCTTGGACGCAACTCCAGAAGGAAAAACGAAGTCAGGCTAAAAGATATCTCCCAAAATATTACATGGTTATCTTGTTCCAAGCCTGTGCTTGTTGTTACAGGGAACAACATGGCAACGCTGTAGCAAAACTCAGATTATGGGGAGGGAAGGTCACGTTACTGTAAAACGGAAAAGAATAAGGGAGTGTCTTTACAACCAAACTGCTGGTGAGATGGAACCTGAGTCTGCTGGTAAGGTA
>VZTX01007072.1:0-34956 GCA_013400915.1 Pardalotus punctatus | reverse complement strand
CACACACACCCTCACACACACACCCCTCGCACACCGACCCCCTCACACACCCCCCCTCACACACAGCTCCCCTCACACCGCCCCCCAGCAGTGCCCGTCCCGCGCTGCCCCAGCCCCGCTCCGTCCCTCGGGCCAGTTAAGGAAATTGACATGTTCAATTACTGCGCTTGGAGAGCGTGGAGTCTCCCTCTCTGGAGACATTCCAAACCCACCCGGACGAGTCCCTGTGTCACCTGCGTCCGGTGACCCTGCCGTGGGGGTTGGACTGGGTGATCTCGAGAGCTCCCTTCCAAACCCTGCTATTTTGTGATTTTGCGATTCTGTGTCCAGCCCTTGTCCCCCTGCTTGGTCTCCTTCCCTCACGGCCCGGAGCTGCCTCAGGTGCTCGTCCCTCACGGTCTCGGCTGCTGCCGCCGGGCACTGCCCCTGCCCAGCCTTGTGGTGGGCTTTGCTCCTGCTTCTGCTGTCCCTGAGGGGAGCCCGCACACCCCTGCCCTGGCATGGCAGCTGTGGCCCTTGCTAGGGTCACCCTCCGACATGACTGGCACGGCTGTTGAGGCTGCGGGCAGAACAACCTGAGGATGCCCACCTGCAGCTCACCTGTCCTTGGCTCTGCCCTCCCCACATCTCGTGTGTCCTTTTGCCTGCATCAGCCTCGGCTTTGTTGTCTCCCGTCTTTATGTTCCCTGCTCTGTGGTGTTACGGTATGTTGCCTATGTCACCTCAGCACCAAGAGGGCTGTGGAACTAACAAGTTCACTTTTTAAGCTTGTTCTTATGGTCACCCTTGTCACCTGGGTCTTCTGTCTCTTGTCCAGGGGAACCTGCTGAGGGAATAGGCATGGAAGGAGAAGGGTGTGTGGAGCTGTTTGGACTGGCTTTGGGGAGAAAACATTAGGAGCAGAGACCTGGAGGAATCGGGACATTTGCTAGGCAGGGAGAAAGATAGAGGAAGAGCAAGGAGCAAGATGGGGAAGAAAAGCAAACCTGTGGAGTCTCAATGTTCAGAACAGAGAAGAGGGGCTCTGGAAGCACAGTGCTGGTTTTCCTCCATCTGCCGGGTGATCATGCTATTGTGTAGTTTGAAATGTATTGGGGGAGATTGGAAGGGCAGGGAGAGAAAGAGAAATCATTTAATACACCTTCTGTACAAAGAACCTTCTCTACAAGAACCAAATCTGCCTCCTGTAGCTGCTAATCATTCCTCCTTTGAGATCTCCAGCAAGGGGAACACACACAGGATGAGTGTATTTTTCCAATATTCTCCCTCTGGGCTGCTCTGACTCTCGGGGGATGAGGCTCTGCTTTACTGTGTAATACGTTGTTTACTCTGTACCCTTAGGCCACCAATCAAGCAATATTTTTAATATGTTTTCTGTGAGTATTAAGTGCTTATGTGAAATATTGGGAATCAGATACACCCTCTCTATGCAGAAGGCAAGTGACACCTTTGTCACCTCTCTGCACACCACAACTCCCAGACAGCTGTGACTTTTAAGCTGGCATGAGCCAGAAGAGGAAGAAGCACAAAGCTGTCAGTAACCCAAGAGCGTGAGAGTGTGTACCTTACAGAAGGCCACACTGCTCATTGCAGAGGCACATGGCTAGTTTTTAAACACTCTCAAATATCAAGCTAGAGAACATCTCCTAATCTGACCTTAGATCTCCCTGTCCAGATTTTTTTGCTGTTTAACAAATGCATTTCTCTATCTTTCTTTGGGTTCTTCTGTCTCATAGCTGCCTGCCAGATCTATACAATCTGACTATACAGAAACTGCACTAGTATTGCTGAAGTGATACAATTTGTGTGTACAGCAAGCTCAAATATTACAAGATCTCTGTCTTCTGAGAAATATTAAGCTGTGCTGTGTCAAACAACTGTTACCTGTTGGGGTTTTTTGAAAATAACTGTGTAATTTTCAGGGCAGTGTAATTGATTATAGTTTCCTGCATATCCATCACCATTAAAGTGACTTAAGAGACCTGTAGTCGGATACATTTCTGCAGACATTCATTGCATGGCTGAAAGTCTGCTCAGTCTGTTTTCTTCTTGAATGCATGTATGTGGAAAACAGACACGATACGTGATTTATTTTGCATTCTTTCTAGAAACAAATCCCCAGACTTGCATGTCTATGGAAAAAAATAATATTAAAACCCATCCATCTAACTCATCCTCTGTTGCAAAACATTTTTGTTCTGTATAATACTTACGTCAAGCATTAGAAATCACAGGTCACCTTCTTGGGTACAATACAGGTGAATTATCCCTTTTCTGGGACTGATCCAGCAGGAGCATTTCCACCAACCTTAATTGATTTGGGAGTGTCAGACAGATCCTCGGGAAGTTCTTTCTCCAGTGGGCTTTTGTCTCCAGCTGAGTATTTCAAGTCATCTTAGCAGAAAGAATACCACAGACCTCCACGCACATTTGTTCGTAGGCTGCCTGTTAGCTTTCCTCTAGAAATACATCTTACCTAGCATCTGGTGTGAGAAAACAGCACATTTTTTTCCCTCTTTTTTTTTCTTAGGCTCTGGTACCTTGCTGAGTCACTGTTTTTGAGGTTAATGACTAGTGTACTCAACTGGATACTCAGTAATTAACACCCATGGAAAGGGTACTTATCCAGCATGTACTAACAGACCTATAATCTTCTGATTTGAGACAGATACCAAAAGCTTTCTGTTCCTAAATAATGAAGACAGAAAGGTTAACACAGACCAAAAGCAACAATTGCAATTTCCATGTCACCATTAGACATTGGAATAAAATAAAATTTACAACTAAAAACACAAGAAGGGGTTTTCTTAGCACTAGCCCCTGGCACACCTAAATGAAAAGGATTTTTTGAACTAACTTGAACATCAGGAGGTAATTCATTGCTTGAGGAAATGGCAAGAACCTTGCTTCCAGCAAGAGTAACTTGCACTGTACTTTGGCATTAAGCTATAAACTTGGAATTTTTAAGTTCAGTCCACATAGGAATCTCAGCAGACGCAAATGTGCCTTTCTGAGGTTAGCATCCTTTTAGGAGATGGGTAGTTTAGCATAGCAGAATGTCTGTCTTGCAGACTATTATTTTTATTTTAGAAGGAGTTTGATCTGGGAACACAAAAAGAGAGGAATGGGGGAAAGAACCTTTTTGTTATTGTTTCCACCCTGCTCATACAGTGCATTTATAAGAATAGCAAATAATGAGAAACAAAATTCTAATGCAAAATAAAAGCCAGGGTGATTGTGTGGATGGAAGAGGAATTTAAAACAGTTCCATAAAACTAAATGTATTTTCTCCAAATTGAATTGCTCTTCCAAATTGTATTGCTTATCAGAGAGGATTGTCTGGCTTTGTAGCTAAGGGCTGCACCTGCTGTTCTAAAAGGTGTTTTCCTAGATGGTGGTTTGAAACAGAAACAGAAGAAGGAGCATCCCAAGTGAACCAAGGAAGAATAGAAACCCATGACCTTTAAAAAACCCAAATAGTTTAAGATTAAAGATAAAGGCAGTACTAAAAGTAGTTAGTTGAAACCCAGGGGCAGGCAGGTTTCCAGAACATCAAGAGAAAATACACAGAGAAGAGACAATTGCTCCTTTCACAAATGAAGGAACTAACCCAGTCAGTGGAACTCAGCGCCATGAGGTCCAGAATAATGAGAACTCTCCGGGTAACCAGAATATTAGTTACAAAGTGGCTGAAGGGGATGAACATTTTTTTGCCTCAGAACCTACAACAGTTTCAAAAACCAAACAGGAGACAGGAGACTGAACTAGAGAAGATGGGCTATCAGCCTGATCCAATCTGCCAGGTCAGGGCTGGCCCACATCTGAACCTGTGCTCCCTTCTCTGGTGTTTTAGTTCCTGCATTTGGAACAATGCTGTATCCATCCTCACCAGCACCAGGAGATCAGGGGGCACGTGAAAACGTTGGTAAATTAACTGGTTCTGAAAAGCTGAAGTTTGGGTTTTTGTAGGTGGTAAAAATCATTGTGTAATTGGCAGCTCTTCCTTAAAAATATCTTAGAGTTCAGGAAATCTGGGTAGTGAGGTTGGGGGTGGGGGGGGGGAATAAAAAGGTGGATGGCATCAGCAGAACTACAAATTTTCTCAGTAATTATGAAAAGCTAATTCTTCTGCATTTCTTGTTTTTCTAAGTGGTTATAATACAATTCTGAAGTAAAAATATGAGTAATTATATCAGGGAAAAAAAAAAAGAGAGAGAAGTCAGACCATCCAGGAGACAAGAGCTTCAGAGTCTTGATCTATTTGCTTGCATGGATCTATGGTAATTTACAGCAGGGGAAAACTTGGTCCCTGGAGAACAGGGCAGTCATGAGCAATAAAGCTGTGCATGTTTATCATGTATGGCCAGGCAAACTCAAGAATTTTTAGATCTTGCTGGTTCCTTGGGATTTGTTAATAAACACGCAAAGCTGACTAAACCTCTGCTTTCTTGCCTGAGATTCCTTATGCCACAGCATGAACATTGGTGAATGGCAGCACTCACAAATGCAGGGTAAAGCAGGGGTCACTGGCTTTCAGAAAGCTTCATTTGAAAACATGATTCCAAGTTATGTGTATAGAAAAGATGCTGTGTTAATTGTGAAACTGTCTAAAGGATGGTGATAAATGGTAAGATCACAGTTTGTGTCACTGGATGGAGGATCCTGGAAGGTTTGATGCTGCAGCCCTGTTTTACTGAGTATCTAATAACCAAAATATCAAATAAATAGTACATTAATGAAACTTGGAGACCACATTGGATTTGGAAGAATGATGAATATTCACATCGGTGAAGGAATAAGAATTTCACAAAAAAAAAAAATCATAATCATAGAATAGAATCACAGAATCATTAAAGCTGGAAAAGATCTCCAAGCCATCAAGTCCAGCCTTTGGCTCATTACCCCCTGTCAGCCAGCTCAGAGCACTGATTGCCATGTTCAGTCATTCCTTGGACACCTCCAAGAATGGGGCCACCACCACCTCCCTGGGCAGCCCCTTCCAATACCCGATCACCCTTTCTGAGAAGAAATTTTTCCTGAGAAAGAGAGGAGTCCAAGGTAATTAATTATATTTGCTGTGGAAACAAAGCACAAACTGCAAATTACAGTTCTTCAGTTAGCATCCTAAAAAGTGAACTGATCTTCTAGGGTGAAATTCTGACCTCAATTACATGTAAATGAGAAAACCATTATTTTCTTCAGGAAATTCAGATGGGTGTAAAATTTGATAATGAGAATTTTTTTAATGTGACTAAGAGATTTAGGGGCATATACCTGCCCTTTAGTCCCTTCAAAAATTGTTCACTGAAGCGTATTCCTAAGTAGGTAGCATATGTCTGTGCCCTGAAAACTGGTCAGCTTTTATTACCAGAAAACACCAACTGTTTATAATTCAGTGACACCGAGTTCAGGTTGCACGCTTGTGTGCTGTACCAGTTCTGCTTGTGTGTCACAGCAAACAAGCAATTTATGTTTTTCCTTCTCTCCTACCTTCACCAAAAACCACGTGAAAGAAACACAAGAATATTCTGGGGGGGTTTTTCCAGCATTTGAAATCAATGTTTAAGAGAAACTATGTTTTAGCCCAACACAGGTTATGATATAGGGAGAACTACATGAAATTTAATAGCCTGGGTTATCCAGAAGGTCAGACTACCTGATCCTGGTCTTTTCTGGCCTTTTAAGTCTACGAATAAATTAGAAACCTGATCTCTGAAAGTTTTAATTTCAGAGCAGTCTTTGTGAAAAGAGGTGGAGTGGAATTCCTAATGAATTACATCCTCCTCCAACATTCATTTTTCTCCCTGAGAAACGGTTTCTTTTGAAAAACAGTGTTTAGTTTCACATCTTCTAAATTACAAAAAATTTATATCTCTTTATGTCTTACACTGTACTGTGTGCCAGCACAGCAATTATTAAAGCATTTTTATAGATATTACACAGCTCTCTATGAAATGTGAATTACATTTATCATGAAAATTGATTTTTAATGACAGCTTAAGTTTACATTTCTGAAGTTCATACCTTTCCACTATTTTTTGTTGGCACTAGAGTAGTGCAGAAACAATATCTTTATTTGTGAGAAATTGATTAGGAAATGTTCTGTAGTTTACTCACATTTATCAGCATGATTCTGCCGATGAAAACAATGAAGTTTTCTGTTGGTATTCATGTGCAGAGATCAGAATTGAGCTAATTGGTCCAAATCTGCACACCCGAGTACCCGAAGTCCCTCATCTGCACTTAGGCATTTACGAGACTGTCTTGGTTTTTAAAGCTGTTGTATATGCTCAGCTTTCATTCTAGTTTTATGAGAATTACGGGACACCACATCCCTGGAATCAATCTGTCATCCTCTGCCTCTTTTTCCCTATATATTGTCTTTCCTTATTACTAACAACATGCTGAAGGTAACTTCTGGATTAGAAGGCTGACCATGACACGGGATGCTAAACCAGTTAACACTGCAGGGAATGTTGCTTTTTAATCTACCTAGTTTTTCAGCTGCTCCAGATGGCAAGGGGGAGCAAATTTTCTGGGCTTGCTGTTTAACATGTTGTATTAGTGTGCTTTGATGAAAACTGTTGTCTGACATGGAACGTGCAGGAGCAGAGTCTGGGCTCACAGCATGACTAGGTGTCCTCTGGCCTCAAGTAATCTCTGGACAGAAAGGTACAATGTGAAATCAAATGCAATTATTGACTACTCCAAACAACATTATACCAACTGAGCATCAAGTGTGCTTAGTGCTCAGGTAGCTTCCAGAAGGAAATTTGGGCTGTATTAGTGTAAGTTGCTGTGGATAAAACCTCCAGCTTGGCAAAAATGTCACTTTTGCTTCTCCAAAAGTGTTATATTTCTGTAAGATGCATCTGTGCCGGAGTTGGGGGGAGGCTTGGGTTGTTTTTCATTGGCTGATGGGGGGAGGATTATTGGTTGCTGTTAGAAATGATCCCAAGCAAACTTTTACAAGGTCTTCCGTGACTTATAAAACCTGAGTCTTTGAAAATGTACTACAACTCAAGTTGTTGTTTAGAGATAATTCTCTTCGATCCATATGCTTCCATCTGAAGCGCAGTGTAGAGGAAAGAAAAAGGGAGAAGGAAATTTGCTGGAAAGTCTCTGAAAGCAGAGGGAGAAGAAATCTGCAGTTTCTCTCATTTTAGCATTTCATGTGCTGAACTTGGGCACTGAGAGTGTCCCCTGGCTGGTGTGCTTTCCTGTGCTGAGATATGGGAGGAGGATAGTCCTGTCCTGGCTGGGTGGGATGCTCACACATTGGGATTTCTTCTGGAAGGTGATATCAGATACAGTGGGGTTATCTTGTTCTTGGTAAAATCTCTGTAACAGTGAATGAGTGATCATAGATCTGTGACAGTCCCTGGGAAGAGCTTGTCTTTACAGGAGTGCCCTGAGATTCAGGCAAAGGGTTTTGATCATCCTCAGCAGCGTTGGCATATTCTGTAGGTATAAAGGGCAGTAAAATCCTTTCCTCCATGATTTCTATTGTATCTTTCCAGCCATTTTTTCACCTCTTCCTGCACTCAGACCCAAGAGCCTGTTCATGAGCAAATGAATGAGACAAGGGGTGGAGACATTTTCTCACAGTCCTGCAAGATGTGGTATGGCTCCCGCTCCTACAGTGATGCAGCATCTCCCTCCAGGGAGGAATGAGCATATTTTCCTGGCCTCCCATCTCTTGGGTTTTGATCTCATTTTTGCCAATTTTTCCCCTGTTCTACCTGTGCTCTCTTGCATCTTGTTCCTGACCACTGTACTTTGCACTTTAGTCTGGAGAAATTGAGATTTCAGCCATCTCTGGAAAAGCAAGTTTGTTTGCTTGTAAACAAAAAAATGTGACTGGCAGCCTTGTGTCATGGGACACCAAATCCTTCTAACGACTAGAGACAACTGGAAATCTAAAGTACCTTTAAAAATCACAGAATGGTTTGGGTTGGAAAGGACCATAAAACTCACATCGTTCTACCCCCTGCCATAGGGAGGGACATGTTCCACTGTCCCAGGTTCCTCCAAGCCCTGTCGAACCTGGCCTTGGACACTTGCAGGGATCCACAGTTTCTCTGGGCAGCCTGTGCCCAACCTACAGATCTGATATATTCTGCAGATAGTGTACAAGCAGCCTCAATATTTACAGAACTTCAGAGATAATGTCTCATTGTTTACTTGCCCAAATCTAAAATATCCCATCAGCAGACACTGTATATATTCTGTTCTGAGAAGGCAATCCCTTTTTATCTTCCATGAATTTGAAAATACACCTTGCTCCTTGAACAAAAAATAAAAATAATAATGAGGCAGGCACAAGCAGTATAAATCAATATAGCACTATTGATGTCAACAGAGCTATGCAAATATATACTCACTGAGGATGACACATAAAATCAAGCCCTAACTTTATATGGAAAAAGATAGAAACTACAGCAGCAGTATTAACTACACTTTTCAGCTATGCTCAAAATGGATTGTGGAAGAAGTCATAGTTGTAATAAGTAATTTGAGAGGGTTGTGAATTCTTCTGTAAGCATGTTGCATCAGGAGACAGAAGAAAAATCAAAGCACAGCCTTGCAAGTAACATTCCCCCCTGATATTAACAATAAAACTGTAATGCTTCTTGGTTTTAAACAACAATTTTAACCAGTTTTTTGCAGTTGTTGTAAATTCTGCTCTGCCCCAAAGAGACAGGGTAGCAACAGTGACGTAAGAAATGCCACTGCAGGTAAGTGATTTGCGTCAGCATTGGTCAACTTTAGAGTTTTACTGAAAACATTGTTATTGCAGAAATCATTTCTGGCTGCAATGAGCATGGTGGTTGTACTGCAGGAGAAGTTCCCAGTGAGGCTCTGGGTTGTCTGGATGAAGACCCTAAAGACTGAAGAGTAAACATGCCAGTATCATTAGTGTGTTGCCACTCTTTTTAGCAGGAGAAAATGTTGGACTCACAAAGCCGTTGTGGTGACAGAACAATGAATCTTTTCATGAAGCTGCCAGTCCAACATTGGTTTACCAGCACAAGACTTACCATATGTGAGAAGCCACTTTGTGATCTGATGAGCTCCCCCTGACTCTGAGGTTCTTTACTGTCAGATCTGACCACAGAAATGGGTAAACAAAACTAAGAACAAAAGAAAGATTACTTAATAAATCAACATCTTAGCAATTAATGCATTCACCTACCCCATAAGTTCATGTACAAAACTTGTATGAGTTAAATATTCACCTAGTATTCATTTCACAGATGGAATTATACCTCATGCACGTTAACAGAGATAATTACTGAAACACCAAGATCCACTTGGCTTCCGTATCCTGAAAAGAACAAAAATGTAAAGAAATCATGGCTGCAGCAAATTGTAGAAGTGTTAAAAGGCTCAGAAGAGTGTTCAACTAGTAGACATTTTTAAGTAAAGCTAATAAAACACGGCCACTTCATTATTCATTCATGAGGCAAGGCTGGGCTCAGACACTGTGTTTCAGAGGAGAAGCTGGTCTATAATATCCTTGTTCATCACTCCCACAATCTCCATACACATCTTGTTCGTGTAGCAATTCTTTTAGTGCACTGAAGACCAACCAACCCAGGGAAGTCGAAGAACAAATCCCCACTGTTTTAATAGACTTTAAATCCAGTCTTGATCACCCTCTTCCCAGTTCTGGGATGGAGCAAAGCACAGTACAGGAACCTCATGCTGACTGCATTTTGCTTTCCAGGGAATAACCTCTCCCTTGTTTTCCTGAATCCTTAGGAAAATCCTGGGTCTGCTCCTCATGAATTCAGTTACAAGATTCACTTTGCCTTTAATTTGTAGCAGGACCGTAAGATCAGATGAAGGGCCACATCAGGAGATTTGTGATCTGCTTTCTGGCTCTGGTCCTGACACATGTCGTGAATAGTGGTGTACAAATTACTCCAGTCATTTGTGCTTCATTCAGTCCATGGAAACAGGCATGGAATTAATTTCCCTGTTTGCAAAGTGCCTCCACGCCGCTCACAAGAGCAGGGGTGAGCCAAGGCTGTGGCTGTGAGGACAGGCTGCCTCAGGCATGGAGTGCTATGGTAAGTGGAGGTTTCCAAAGTCAGAGAATTTTGATACATCTATGGGAATTTTCATAGGTGTCCAGGTCACCAAGGCAAGTTTAAAATATCATCTTTAAGCATCACCAGCCATAAGCACTCCAGCTTTTTGCCCCAGTCCACCACTTTCTCTTTTCTTTCTTCCTGCCTCTTTTCAGGCAGAGACCTTCGAGCCATAAAACTTCCAGGAGTGCAACCTACTGTCAAATGAGGCAAAACACCAAATAATCAAGTAAGCAAGCAGCATCAGGGTCCATTGAAGAAAGAGTTGGGCAAAACTGTTTTATGATTTTACTGATCTGATGCACCTTATTTTCATCTTCTCCTTTTCCTGTCAGAATGTTCTTGCCTTTTAAAATTTAATCCCTTGATTTGACATTTTCTCCTGTCCTCCACACCACTTGCTATAATTACTCTTTCACTTTCCAATTCAACTTTTTTTTCCAGCGCTGAAATTTACTTGTAATTTCTCAGAAAAAAAATAAATAATTTCCTTGTTAAAAAACAACTTCCATGGATAATTGAAGGGGAAGGGGGAGGAAAAGAGGAGAGGCAGGATTACTGCTTGTGAGGGCACAGTTGAGGTAAAAAAGGTAAACAGCAAGTTCCAGCTGTAAGGGTTGGTCAGATCTCTCCAACACCAGACAGAGGGGATCAGGAACTCCTTGAGGTGGATGTAATTCATGTGTTCTCACTGCTGGGCACTGTGCCAAGTAGTGGGGCCATTGCTTCTGGAGTCTGTCCCAAACCAAATAATAGCAGCAATAACTTAATCATAAAAAAATATGGACCATCAGATAGTGGAAAAAAAATGGTATATAGACTTTTACAGCCCACTTTATGAAGCTACAGTAGCAGGTGGATCAAGGACCAGCCTTCAAAGGTCCCTTTCACAGAGCTGCCAAAGAGCTGCATCCCAGCCCTGGGGCACCACAGAATATAGAATAATTTAGGTTGGTAAAGACCTTTAGGATCATTGAGTCCAGCCATTACACACTCATAGAATTGTAGAATCCCAGAATGGTTTGGGTTGGAAAGGATCTTAAAGATCATCTGATCCCACTCCCTGCCATGGGCAAGGACACCTTCCACTGTCCCAGGCTGCTCCAAGCCCTGTCCAGCCTGGCCTTGGGCACTTCCAGGGATCCAGGGGCAGTCACAGCTGCTCTGGGTACTCTGTGCCAGGGCCTTATCATAAACCACTGACTGGTCCTACACACACTGAATTCCTCTGGGAATGCCACAGCAAACCAGAGTATGGAAATGCTCAACTCACATCCAGGAGGAAATACTTTTTCTAACATCCTAACTTAAAAGGGCTTTATTATTTCAGCCAGCTGTAAAATCAGAACATGACTCACTAGCCTGACAATGTTATCTTGTCAAGATCCCAATTTGTTGAGTGTTGGAGGGTTTTTTTCTTCTTGTTTTCTATCCGCCTTTGGTTTATCCTCAATTCTCTTTTCGTTTCCCTGTGTATTGATTTGCAATTTTCCTTTCTGCTTTTCACATTTCACACACTTAGATTTCAGCGATTTGGCTTCTTTTTTCTCTTCATTGGTATTTAATATGTGCATTTGTCTCCATGCTTAAACATATGGAGTCTCAACATCTTATCAGCTTCACAGAACTCCCACCAAGACTTTTCTTCTGTTGTTTTTGCTTGGGTCACACTAATGGTGTTCTGGCAGCTAAATGTTGGGACCTCTTTTGAACTAAATTAATCAAACAGAAAAGTAGATACAGGGGTTTCTTTGATAATGCCTCTGGTCTTTAAGCAAGTTCACAGGCTCAGAGATTACAGCCATATTTATAGCATTGCTGAAGAAATGTTAGGGGGTTTAGCAGAAAGTCTTGTTCCTTTATTTATTATTAACATATTAACGTAAAGGGAAGTACAAATGCAGCAGTGTGAAATATGATTTTCACTGGGCTCAATATTTCAAATGGATGCAATATTCATGGGCACAGCTCAGAAAAGAGAGGGTGCAGCTGTCTTCAGGCCTGGGGTTTAGCACAGAGCAGCTGGGCTTGCACAGGCAGATTTTGAACTGCTCTCCAGATGCTTCATGAGCAATGTCAGCTTCAGGCACAGCATTTTTGGGACTGTGGGACTCTGACCACCCTTCTGTGTTGGCCTTGCCCTCAGACACGGGTATGAATTGCAGCCCAGAATGGAAAGCATCATAACTCCTCCACACTGTGCCTCCCAAGGGGTGAAGGGGTGTTGTGGTGTCCTCCAGTGCAGCTTTTACCCAGCGCCACAGCTGGAGGGGAAAATGCACCCCCTCCTCCTCCACCCAATGTGGCATTCAGGAAGCTGCTGTGTGCTGTGTGGTGTGTAGTACCAAGCATTTAAAACTAGGTTCTGGTAAAAGCAATTCTATATCTAGAACTTTGCTGCCATGAGAAATCCCATTTCACAGAATCCCAGATTGATTTGGATTGGGAGGGACCTTAAAGCCTATCTTGTACCATGGGCAGGGACACTTTCAACTGTCCCAGGTTGCCCCAAGCCCTATTCAACTTGGCCTTAAACACTTCCAGGGATTTCAAAATTTGAATCTATGTGATTAATCTGAAGCAAAATTTTCAGTGCACAAATAGCTGTGGGCGGGACCAGGACATTACAGTTCAGGCTGAATTGTATTGGAGGTGTTCAAGAAAAAATGGGATGTGGTGCTCTGGTCTGGTTGACAAGGTGGAGATCAGTTAAAGGCTGGACTCAATGATCTCAGAGTCTTTTCCAACCCTAATGATTCTGGGATTCTGGGATTCTGCTGTCCCCACACCTTTGCTGAGGACAAAAGACTGTGACTGGCCAAGGTATTTCTTAGATTGCCATGACCTCAGGAGAACCATGAGCTCTTATCCAGTTTGGTTTTGGTCCTTTTATAATCATAAGTTGTTACTTTTGTTAAACATCTTAATTTTGTCATTCTGATAGTTTTAACTGAAAATGAACCATCCTGTTTCAGTGAGATCTTGGCTTTGTAGAGTAGGATGTGATTGGCTCTTACCTCAAATCTTGTTGTCTTGTTGGAGTTTTCCAACTCCAGTATTTCGAGAACGACAGCAGCTGAAGACAAGTGGCTGTTCAGTAATCTCAGCTTTTAAATAATAATAGGAAAAAGACATTAGCTTTCAGCATTTTGAAAAATAGTTTTACAAGCCCATATTATGTAGTATACCAATCACATCCTTTCACAATCAGTTTTTCAATATAGTTTTCATAAATCAGCCCTGTAATTTTGCTGGCTGTTGCCTTGATTTTAGAAAATTTGGATTTCAGAGTTTTGAGAGTATGAAATAGCTATATCTGTAATTACCGAAAATCCATTTTTTTAAAGACTGATTTTTGAAATTGATATGAAATCAATTTACCTAGGTTGAGCCTCAGAAAATTAATTCTTTGTTCACAGAGTTAGTAGAAAATTTGGGGAGGATTTGCTGTGCTCATCATACAAATGAGAGCTAATAGCTGTTTTGAGCACAGTGTGGAGCTGCAAAAGATCCTGGAGATCTGTATTACAAAGATGTCTGTGTCAAACAACATGAATTATTATATTAGGTTGGTTTTTTTCCATTTTCATTATTCAAACACTCATAGGCAGCATGAGATGTTGCCAGGAAGCTCTTTCAGAAAAGCTTCAGAAATTGCTTTCCATGGAAGGAGCTGTTGTTTTCCAGGAGTCATTCTCCATCAGTGGGGTGTAAGCACAACTCCAGTTTTGGTAGCTTGGCTAGACTAAGGTTGTACAGTAACAAAGTTGTGACAAGAGAAGTTATTGACTGATTTATCATTTTTCCCCAGAGTAGAAAAGATTATTCTGCACAACTTTATCTTGAAGAAAAACCAGGAAACCTGTCTTGAAGAATCTAGAGCACCCCTTTTTGTCAGTGTGTGGGAGCATTGGGAATGCTGCCATTGGCTCTACAGCTCACAGTACTGGAGAGTTTCAGTAGAAATTCCTCCAAAGAGCTGGATTTCTCTGAGGAGCCAAAATGATCATTCCAGAGCTTGAGAGTGCTATAATAGTGGAAATAAATGAACAAAAATCACCAGCCTTGAAGCAAGCAAAATTTGGGGAAAGCCAAGACTGGACTTACTTGATGTCATAAGCAATGATGATGTAAAAATCAAGAGACAGTGGCAACATAACAACCCTGAAAATAATCTCCAAGCACAATACTGCACATTTTAGACAATCAAAATTACAGCCCCTGGGAATACAAGATTAATTAAACTCTGACAGAAGACAGTATTTTCAAAATTGAGTGAGATGATATATTTTGAAGAATCCTGAATTATATAAATGACATAAAATTCAAGTATAACAGCTCTTTCAGATTTACAGATCTGCAACTTCAAGCTCTCTACTTGCTTTACTTAACTGGCCATACTGCCTGCATGCAAACAAACCAAAAAAAAAAAAAAAAAAAGAGAAAAAATAAGGCAAAAAGCAAGTGATTCATAAAGGATACCCAAGTTGAACAGGGCTGTGTTTTCTCCTCTTCTGCCCTTTCTCTAATCTCCCTTTCTTCCCCTTCAAGCTCTGTTTCTCCCTAGGGGTTGCTGAAGGCCTGCCTGGGTTTTTTTTATTATTATTACAATTTTATTAGGAGTTCAGTTCTTCCTATGTCTGAAACATTCTGTGATAGCTGGAGAATAAGTTAAATGTGACACTACATAAAATAAGAGACTTGAGTATCTGCAATGGGAAGAGATTTACAATCTGATTGTGTAAAGATTTGTGCTGTTGTTTTTTGTTAACGCTTAATTTAACTTCTGTTTCTGGATTCACATTTTCCTGTATTAAACCTTCACCTAGCTTCTCCCTTCTGGAATGGGAGAGCTGGATAAGTGCATTTCTTGAGATACCCCATTGAAGAATTAATGTGTAAGTGGTTTGGCTGAATCACTGGGGCCCAGGGAAGAAGTGTGGGGACAGAAAGCCCAGATGATGGGACAAGGTCAGACTGTGGGAGCTGTAATCACCCAGGCAAAGCACTGACCTGCAGAAAAGTAACTGCAGAGACAGCAGCAAGTACGGACAAATTGTCCCACATCCCACCTGGAAGGTTTCACTCAATGAGTTTACTCTCAGCTCTCAGCAGGGATGCCGTAACACTTCTAGTGAAAACAGAACAGATCTGTACCTTTTTAAAAAGAGGTTCCCTCACCCATCTTCTCCTTCCATCACCCTTTTTAAAGAGCTGTCAAGCAGCAGGTTTTATTTTTGCTGAATCCAAGTTTAGAGTGTGAAGAAACAAACCAACCAGGAACACTTATAAGAGAGACTCCTCATTTTCTGCAGGATGCATGGGCAAACTAATCTCCTGAACACATCCATGTACCACCACCTTCTCTTTCTCCCACATCTCTCTGAGCTGAGTGTCACCTGAACAAGTTGCATTCTGGCACTAAAGAAAATAAAACAATATTAATATTCTCTGGCATGTTAATAAAGCACCATGTGGCTCTCTCCATTCCATCGGCCAGAATCCATCAGAGATTCCTCTTGCTGGGATGGAGTAGGTGCCTCCATCATGCTGCCACATCACAGCCCCACCCTGCCTCATTCTTCATGCTCCCCTGCCTGCATTCACTCCCTCACTCTAATCCTTATCAGAGCAAGCTTTCCAGGGCGTAAATGCTCTTCATGTTTTACATGTGCACAGTAGCAAGTACAATGCAATTCCTGCCCTTAGGCACTCACACAAAACAAATCTTAAAAGGAGTATTACATTTTTGCCTCTCCGTATGGCTTTGTGTAGCTCTGAGCTTGGCTTGGCCACAACTGTCTTCCCTGTACAAACAAGCCAGAGGGAAGCAAGTCCATGGGAGCTTTAGGAAAGGGGAAGAAGGGCTTTAGGGTGGTTGCACAGAGTTCTGAAAGGCTCCTGGACCCGACAGGACTTGTGGAGGAATTTCAGCACCAAGGGGATGATTGAGTGCTTGGAATGTTGGTCACTGCTGAGCAGTGCCAGCACCTGAAGCTTGCTGGGTCCAACCCAGCACATCTAGCACAGCTCCTGTGAAAAGCTGAGCAGAGACAGTCAGCAGCCACTGCTGCTCCAGGGCAAGAGACAGCAAGAAGGCTGTCAGAGGCCACCACTTGGGTGATTTTGACAGCTGACAAATATCCTAGTGGAGAATGACCCATTCATCAAAAGCAAAATTAATTATGAAAGAGATTTAAAGGAAGCGTTCAGGAGCGCTGTGTTTGGCTGTTAGGTACTGGTGGTCCAGGCTCTCAAGGTCACCACTAAAGGGGATGTTTAATGCCCAGCTGACACTCCCCTTTGATTTCAAGCTCCTTTTAAAATTAATTTGCACAATTCCCAGCCAGCTCAGATACAGCCCAGATTAGTAACACACACCACTGCTCCTCTCAGCTCCCTCTCTTTTCACTGCCTTTGAGTATTGCAACTTCTCCCTTTGCTCTTGTTTATCGGAGATTTTCTATCTATCTGCAGTGTTTTGTCTCTGTGCTGCTCTCATTTCCCTCCTCTGTCCCTCCACGTAATCCTTATCCTTCTCTGTGCTTCATTTAATCCTGGCTGCCCAATTATGCAAATGTGCATTTACATTTTGACAGAACTCCTCCACCCCTTTTCACATTGTTATTTGTAATACAAATCATTCCCCCTTGCTTCCCCCAGTTCCTAACTGCCTCTCAGCTTCCTCACTGGGATGCAGTTTTAAAAACGTGCAGCTCAGACCTAATCCTTCCTGCAGCCCTGTGCTGGGAGCCACAACCCCAGGGCTGTGCTGCACAGGACAGCTCCGAGGAGCACACTGACATCCTTCTGCTGTGCTGACTGAGAGGAGAATCATGGAATCACAGAATGGTTCGGTTTGGATCAGACCTCAAAGATCATCCCATTCCACCCCTCGCCATGGCAGGGACACCTTCCACTGTTCCAGGTGGCTCCAAGTCCTGTCCAACCTGGCCTTGGACACTGCCAGGGATCCAGGGGCAGCCTCAGGCTCTCTGGGCACCCTGTGCCAGGGCCTCACCCCCCTTACAGTATAAAACAGGTCTCATCTGACCACTCCCAGCCATGAGGTGCAGAAGGGCTGTAGCTGCAAGAAGCTGAACTGGGAATGTTATCACAGGTAAGGTAACTTCCCTCTCTCTTCCACTTTGTTCCAATTGATGCAGCTTCCAAGAAACTGTTTTCAGAAAGTTGTGGTTTTATACCAATCCCCCCAAAGATTAGCTGCACTTGCCTACTGCACATCTAGTGGAAAAAATCATAGAATCATAGAATGTTAAGGGGTTGGAATGGACCTTAAAGATCCTCTAATCCCAACCCCCCATGCCATGGACAGGGACACCTCCNTCCAACTCTCAGCCTGTCTCCAGTCCTCTTAAACATTTCATGGCCCCCTCTGGACTGACTCCAACGGTTCCATGTGTTTCTTGCTTTGGGGACACCAGAATTGTGCACGGGGCTCCAGGTGGGGTCTCACAAGAGCAGAGCAGAGGGGGAGAATCCCCTCTCTCACCTGCTGGCCACGCTCCTTTGGATGCAGCCCAGGATTCCATTGGTTTCTGGGCTGGGATCACTCAGTGCCAGCTCATGGTGAGTTTTCCAGCACACACCACCCCCAAACCCTTCTCCCAGGGCAGCTCAATCACCTCTGCCCAACCTGTGCGTGTGTCTGGGATTGCCACAACCCAGGGGCAGGAGCTTGCACTTCACTTTGCTGAACCCACAGTATCTTTTAAAACAAAGTACAGGTAGGGATATTAAATACTAATTCTTCCACAACTTAATTAGCAAAAACTCCCAAGATTTTGCAATAGCACCTTCAGGCTTAAGTTCCATTTACTGCTACTGCACTCTGAAGCAGATTGTATATTCCTTCATCTCTATAGAACATAATTTTCTTTCCAGTAGAATAGAATCAGTTTCTGCTTCCATTCCCTCTCTTGCTTGGAGGAGATTTGTTTCTGCAGACTAGTGTTTTATTTGGGTAAGGCCTTATTTATCTTTATTCTAAGTACATCCTGTTCTGCGTTTACATTGGAGAAGACAAGGTCAGGGAAGTATACATCTTATTTAGACTGGAAAGTGCTGAAGTCTGAGGGCTCCCAGTGAGAAGTCTCCCAGCAGTAGGCATTACTCTTACTGCTCTCTCAAGATGACCTTCACTAGCTCCCACATCAGTTCATTACCTCATCTCCCAAAAAGCTGTGACATGTTATACAGTGGCAAAATTAAAGTACAAAAGCCGTCTTAGCTTCACTAGTCTGGGGCCAGACACTCACAAAGCACCATTGGCATCTCCATTCTTCACCATCCTCACAACACTGCCAATACAGAGCGATTATTTGCACATCATCTACAGATGTAGCAGCACAGCCCAGGAGATGAGCACCACCAAAGGTCAGAGAGGCAAAGGCTGGGAGTGCAGCAGCATTGCCCACAGTTTACAGAGAAGCATTAAAGGTGAGCCCAAGCTCAGCAAGAAGCCCTCAGCAAAGCTGGCAGCTGAGCCTGAGCACACCGAGCCACTCACCACAGAGTTCACTGTGAGATTTACGTACACAGGAATTTTTATAACAGGAATGTATTTTTCATCTTCTATCTCTGTCAAGCTTGAGTGAGCACATGGTTACAGGACAAAATTGCCTTTGCTTCCCAGCAGTGCTGTCCCTGCCTGTTTTCCATCGCTGCTCTCATGCTCATTCTTCTTTGTCATTTCCAGCCCTGTTACAACACCCCATCTTTGCTCTTCTCCTCTTGGCCAAGACAAGTTGGAAAACTCACATTGCTGAGGGTGAAGTCGGTACATCAGAGTGCTGTCTTCTCTCCCTACATCTGCCCATGTTTTTAGAACACACATTTACCTTTGAACACTTGTTTTAACCTCTCTTTTATCAATCTCTACATAAAACCACACTGGTTTTCTATCCAGTCCAGCCCCTCATTTTCATTTCTGGTGCATGGCTTTCTGTACTTAGATTCAAGTTCCTTCCCTGTCTTATCACCCCTCTTATCTGCTACCTCCAGTTTAGCACCTTTTATCCCTTTTTCCTCCCCCTGTCCTTCTCCTGTCCATTTTTAAGTGAACTCTTCATGCACCACTAAACCCAGTCCATCAGGGCAGTGCTGTCATTCCCAGGCCGGAGCTCTGGCTGGCCCCATGCCTCCCCTCGCTGGGCTGCATCCCCTGCATGCACCGCTGGATAAATGGGCAGCATTAGGACTGTTCTGTGTGACGGGAGCCTGTGGCAGTGCTAATGTGCCACCACTAGTGCATCTCTCTGCAGTCGTCACATCAGTCCTGGGGGAAATTACAGCGAGATGATCTACGGCGCTCGCCTCCTGTTTTAATCCAGGCTGCTTTGCGTCCTGCTGGAGAGAAGTTCAGTCACAGCGGCAGCTGGAAATGACCGGCCTTTTATCACAGCATTGCTGGATCATTGCTTGTGCTGCCCTGCGCTGGCTCCCATCGCCCGCTCCACACCCGGGGAGATGCGGAGGAGCCGGGCCGGGCAGCCAGGGCTGCGGGAGGGGATGATTAAAGCTGATGGCCGGGACTGGCGAGATGAGGCTGGTAATGGCTGTGTGGTGCTTCTTCGCTAGCAGAGGAGGGCAACAGCCATGCGAGGAAGGGAAAGGTCACACACTGAGGGAAATAGAAGATATTTAAAGCTAAATGTCAGAGCATCAATTCGGTGAACTAAAGAAATGTTTCCCTCTTTGCAGAGGGCCTCCAGAACGGCTTGGGAGGGCCTGGGGTGCCACAGTGGCCCCTGCTCTGCTCCCCGGCCACCACAGGGAGGGTCTGTCCGAGCAGTTCCTTGGCATCCCTCAGCACGAGCACTGAGTCACATTGAGGCAGGATTGCTGTCATCATGGATCACTTGCTTATTGAGACTTAGGGGTGAAAACCTGCCTGTAATGATTCCCTGTCACAGCCACTGTCACTGCCTTTCGTGCGGCTGTAAGCACTTGGTCGGAGCGCTGGGGCCTCCAGAGTTAAAAGCTGCACCTCGGGCTGCGGGACGTGGATCAGCAGTCACGGGTCAGGCTCTGGAGTAGAAACATCCCAGGAGGCTGAGAAATCCTGGACACCGCTTTGAACTTCAATTATTAACAGCCACCTCAAGGCTTCCTCAAGATGAGCTGAAAACCACAGTCTGTGCTTCACTCTGAGGATACTCCACCTTTGTGTTTGTGTCAAAACTGGGGACTTTCGCAAATGACTTTGTTGCCAGGGGCTTGAATTATGTACAGGGAACTTGGTGCTCTGCTGCATCGCAGTAAACAACAGCACATTTCTATGGATTTATTAATCGGTTTTGTATGCATTTATTTTTCTGTAGTGGTTTAAGCAAATAAAATGGAGCAACAAGAGGATTTTTACTGAGTTAATTAAAGGGGAGAGCAGTTCTAGGCAAGCATGACATTAAAGACTTGCCAAATACCTCTTTTCTGAAAATACTACCAACCACTTTTAAGTCTGCTCCAATTCTTAGGCTTTAATGGAAAGTCCTTTCCAGACCAATTTGTTTGAGTTTCAAAACAAGTTGGCTGTTGGCAAGTTTGTAAAGGCAAATGGGCAGGAGGGAAAAAAGAGGTTTATGGGGAAAATAGGGAACAGAGTGCATCTGAGATAATAGTTTAAAAGTTCTGTGAGTATCCCCCTCCCAATGCATTGTCACTAATTTTGTTCTGTCTTAGGCTCCCAGTTCAGGGGTTGTGTGGTGAGCCAGTCCCAGCAATTTCAAAACTCTGGCAGAATTTGGCCCTCAATGTCTAAAATCTGTTTGATTTAACATTCTTGGGCTCTTTCCCCAAGTTTTAAAGCTCTGTCCTGCTGTGCTGGCTTTGACAGGAAGCCGAAAGCAGTCCTCGGTTTCTATAACCAAGACATATGCTGCAAACAGCTCTGTATTAAAATCAGAAATCTCACCTGTTAATTTCTGAAGCAGCCTCTGGTATGCAGAGAGGCTCTGCAATATTGCCTGGCTCTCAGATGTGAGAAATGACACTTTGTGTTGCTTGTGGGGTGTTAAAAATGTATAGATGTGAAGTAGTTTGGGAGGTCTGCCAGTACAAAGTTAATGGAAGTTCTCATAATTTCTCCAAGTGACATTAGTGACCTGGGCTTGAAGTGAAGCCAGGTCTGGTTTCACATCATCTAACATTTCACTAAATGTTAACCCATTGAGATAGAATTTTTATTAGGTATGCCAGAACGTCATAATTTACCACAACCTCTAGATATATATTTTCCTTTTACAGTCCAGAAGATGTTTATTATAGTCTTTTGAGATGCATTAAAGGGACATCAGTACAAATAAAGCTCCATTCTTTAATCTCTAGGCAAGCTGCAAAAGCAATTTAATCTCAGCACACTGGGTATCCAGTGTGTGGCTTTAACACGTAAGGATCCAACAAGTACACTGCAACGCTCTCGAGGGCAGATGTTGGATGACTTGGAGCTGCTGCAGTGGGAGAAGGTAACATGAGGATGCCGAGGGGAGAAAGCCGTTCTCAAAGGCAGCCCACCAACAGAGTGTTATTTTTCAAAATGTACCCACTCAACCCAATGGCACCCACAGCGGGGAAACATAAGGTAAATTAGTGACCTTTCAGGCCCAGATGTTAAGAGAGTAGAATAGCTGAGAAATCCAAGGGCTAAGGTCAAGATAAAGAGTGCTGCATAAATGCAACAGCTGTAAGGCACTGAAAAGGCATCAGAGACAGTGAGCACCAGGAATATATAAATCACCCAGAGCAATCTGCTGCAGCAAGGCGTGCTGGGCTAGACAGTCTCTTTAAACTATTGCCAACACTTCCCAAAAGTGCATGGTTAAAATTAGGCTTTCCAGGTCCATATTTAGAAATTGAAAGGCACCAGAAGTACTGAGCACCCATCGAAACATATGGGCTCAGAAACCCTCTGGAAATCAGGTCACACATTTGAGGCAGAGATTTCTGTGCTGAGTTGCCCCTGAACTGAGAATGGTCTTGGTCTGAGAGTGCTCTTACCTCCACTGCTTTTCAGATCCAGCCTAAAGAAACAGCTAAGACTCAGCTTCTTGACTATGAAAAGCTTTGACCTATATAGAAAACTCAGAAGCCTGAGCAGCAGAACTAATGAAATATGATTTCCAACAGTTCTGTCCACCTAGATTTCCCTATACCCATAAGCAGTGACTTATAACAGGCTCTGTTTCTTTTATGCTCCCCTCATTTTCTTAGAACTTGCATAATTTGAGTGTCTTCATCAAGGGTGCTTAGAGTTAGTCCATGTTTTCAAACATCTACTTGCTTATTTAGAAGTATTCTCAAGGATTTGGGGACCCTGTCACTTATAGCAAAGGTTATACAAACCACATAATGACACAAACTGAAGGGCTTTGTGTTGTTGATGTGTCTGCAGCTTCCCTAATTTATTACAGGATTTTTATAAAGTAGGGCCCTTTCCAAGGCTACATGTATGCTTACACAGACTTGTTGAAATTTTTTGTCAGTCTTTTTGTTGTTTAGGCAGTCTCTCAACTAGAGGAAGCTGATTTGTGCTAAAATATGTACCATATTCTCCAATTTGCTTTACCAAGAAATTTACCTGAGACATTCTAAAATCTGAGAGGTGGGAAAAAAAGGGTAAATCACCTTTAATTGGTAAATATGGCCAAAAAATCCCCCAACAAAACCCAGTTTGTTTACAAGTCTCCTTGTTTACTCACGACCAGAATGAACTCACAAAGGATGTAACTCTTCATCTCAGATGGGACATAAACAAACATTATTCCACTGGATTGAGACACATGTATCTGTAAACAAGGCTGAGTATTCCCTCTGGTAGATGCAATACCTGTGACCCCAGCAGCTCCCCGTGCTCTCTGCAGGCAGAGGCTGCAGCAGGAGCAGCAGAAACAACACTGATTAATTTGGGCACCAGAGAGCCTGAGCTTTATTGCAGAAGACACCAGGCTCCATGTGTAACGCTGACCAGCAGAAAAATCTCATGAACCACTGGGCTTTTTCTTCCATGAGATCCCAGTTTTGTCAGGTAGAGTTCTGATTTATTTATTGCTCAGTAGTTTTTAAGGCTCTGATTGTGTAAGTATTCATGTGTTTGTGTTTATTACTATGGTTTCAATTTTTGCCCCAAACTGTTTCTAAAAGTTCAATTGCTCTGTTTTTCTTTTTTATGGAATCAAGTCGTACCAATATGGGCTATTTAAAATGAAAATTAGGCAGCGATTAACAACTATTTCCCAAATCAAGAGGAAAAAAAAAGGCCTATTGAGACAACACAAAGCTGTGTGCCTTCTGACAAATTTCTCTGTTCCCAGTCCTTGTCCCATATGGGCTTTTCTGGTAGGAAGAAGAAACTCATAAAAATACTTGTTTTCTCAGAAAGGTGTGTTTTTCCATTTAAAATAGCTTTGAGAAAATACCCCACCAGCAATTTAAAATTTGTTTTCTCAAAGCATAACAAAATGTACTAGAGCTCATACATACACACATACATACATATACATAAATACAAAGAGACATAAACAAAACACTTAGAGAATCCTTGATTATTACTATGTGTGTTTTGTAACATTACTGGCTTCGAGACAAGCTGAGCTCACCTGAAGGATCTTTGTGCTCTGACAGATGCTCAGAGCAGCTGCAGGGCCCTGCAGAGCCCCCGGTGCTGGGATTCTGCTCACAGGTGAGGCTGTTCCGCCCTGCAGGAGGGTGTCAGGGGCCCTGGCAGCTTTAAAGAGCCTGGAGCAGGGCAAGGAAACACCAGAAATGCCCTGTTTGAAGCAGTTTGATGGGGTTTGAGTTGTGCTCTGGTTTCAGGGTTTCCAGACAGCTGAGCCCCGAGGAGGGAAGGGCTCTGCTCGCTCAGGCAAGGTCAGTGCTGCAGCGTTTGTCGTGTGTGTCTCTCCAGCAGCTGTCAGAGCACAGGGAGGCAGCCGGCACAGCCACGAGCTAATGAAGCTCATCTGGTACATTAGGTACAGGAGGTGTAATGCAGAAGATTGCATGTTCAAGCCCTACTATTAACTCATGCAAAAGTTGGCTGTGTGCTTTTCCTGAAGATGGAGTGGAGGCTTGCAGTGTCATTACTGGGAATAAAGATGATAAATGACAGTTGCTTTTCTAACCATGTGCATCTTTTCCCTCCAGTGTGACTCAAGTTGCTCCTGTGATCCACTTGGGGCAGCTACCACTCCAGGTTTATTATCCACATACCTTTTACCAAGCCACTTGAAAGCATTTGCCCTTGGATGAGAGCACCCTTTTCTTTGTATGCCCAGGGGTTTGCAATTCTGCGTGTTCTTGACAGGGGTGAGGAGCCCTGTGGTGGTTTTTTATCCCTGTTTTATCTTCCCCTGTGTATACACCAGGCTGTAGAGCTCTTGACTGTGCCTCAGGGATTGTGCATGGGTTCTGTCTGGTTTGGGTGAAACAGGAGCACTCAGCCCCTGACTCTGCTCTGCTGCACATTCCCCAATGGACCGGCAGCAAAGGGCACAGGGCAATGAAGGGTTTGGTTTTGAGCCCAGACCCTGCACAGAGCTGACCACCAGGGGTTCAGCTCTCGTTCAGGCAGATCCTTAGGAGACTCAGCACTCAGGAATATCCATGCTGATGGGACAGCAGGGCTGTCTGGAGAGCTCAGCATCTATGCACTGAACTCCCCTGAAACCATGGAGGTTCCTCCTGGTGCTTGAATCAGAGCCAAACTCATCTGCCATCTGTTCCTCAGTGGAGGGAAACGCTGGCCTTCAGCTCTCCAAATGAAATTCCCAATCCACTGAACTCAAGAGCACTTTTACCTTTAGCTTTGACTGAGCAACAGGATTTCTCCCACTCTCCCTCCTTGCCCACCAGTGACTGTAGGAATGTCATACATCTCCTTCTATCACATCTGGGTTCAGAGCTCTCGTGGATGTGTGCAGTCACAGCATCTCTGCTCCCAGGTCTTCTGAGTGCTGAAAAGAATGAAAAATGCTTAAAACATTCAGTAACAAATTTAGTTTTTTCATTGGAGTTCTCGACCAGCTCATGGGATTTATATGGCAGACTGAATTTCTCTGTAAATTTCTCTGTGTAAATTAATCCACAAAAATGCTGATCTCACTGGGGTGTTAGTGATACTGTTCAAAATCACAGATAACATCTTTGCCAATGTTCTGTAGTATCAATGCTGTTCTCTATCTTATTTTCTCCCTTATAATTCCTTCTTATTGGTCTTTTACGTGGAACTAGCATTTTTGTCCTAATTAGACAATTGCACATTATGATGCACTAATTTGTTAACCTATGTTCACAAATCTTTTAATTACAGCAGTCATCTTTGATGTGCTGTTATTATTCAGCTACAGCAGTAAACAATTCAACAGCTAACTGGAAGGAACTCATTATTTTCTGGGAGATGTTGTCATTATTTTTCAAAGTATTTTTTTCCTGGGATACAGACAGTGAATAACCAGAGAAACACACAGAGAGTCACTTCAGAAACCCTACAGCTCATTTTACCACATTGATAGTTATTACTGAAAGCACAAATATTTTTAAAGCGTAAATAAGTTGAGGACTTCTCCTTCACACTTGTAATCCCCAAGCTTCAAAGCAGCCAGGGTGACCAGAAAGGTTTCTCTAGAGTCAGCACAGCAACAGGTACTGTGATCGTTCACAGTGCTTCTGAGTTTCCACGTAAGCACTGTGTTCAATGGGACACACACACATGGTGAAGGGTTTTGCTCATTTTTAAAAGCAGGGTAAAGATTTCACATGCTTAACTCTCCTAGGTATCCTTAAAGAGAGGGTTTAGCCCTTGTTTCATTCTTACTTCTTGCTTAATCAAAACATAGCCAGATTATGCATTTTTTTCTCTTTCAATTACTGTTATTGACCTCTCTTTAATCTTCTAAGGATTATAATAATATTTTCAAGCATTTTCCCCCATCTGGAGCAGGGAGGTATGGCTTCAGGAATCCCTGCTTGTGGTGATCCTTCACTTGCCCGGATGAGGTGTTTGCCTCTGAACGTCCTGTGCTTTTGGTGATGCTGCACATATCCCGCCACAGCAACTTTCATCCGTGAACATCAAGGAATCCCAGAATGGTTTGGGTTGGAAGGGACCTTAGAGCTCATCTTGTTCCACTCCCTGCCATGGGCAGGGACACTTTCCACCAGACCAGGTTGCTCCTAGTCCCACCCAGCCTGGCCTTGGACACTTCCTGGGATGGGACATCTGCTTGGAATTATCTCCGTTGTGTTTTCAGTGCAAGTAAGCAAGCTGATGTCTTGCTGTGTGTCTGTGCTGTGGCTGAGGGAACAGTGCTGTCTGGGGCAGCCCTGAGTGCTTTTTGGGGGAGCCCTGAGGGCTGTTTGGGGGAGCCCTGCCTGCAGCCTCTGGGTATCTCTGTGACCTTCCTTCCCACCTCTCCTCTGAGCAGCTCTTGTCTGCAGATGAACACTTTGCATTGGTGCTGGTGTTGGCTGAGGCTGTCTCACCCTGCCCACTCTCCCCAAAGCCACACAGATATTTCACTGCAGTGGGGACCCCACGAGCCCTCACATGCCCAGGCTCCAGCCTTTCAGCAGCCCTTCGTGCTCCCCTTCCCTCCCCAGCAAGGGAGGCATCGCAGAGAGATTTGGATTTTAGCTGGAACTATCAAACTGTGGAGGCTGTGTTTTATCACCAAGCACAGCATGAAGACACCACAGTTGCAATGTACAGATTGCCAGGAACAGACTGTCTTTCTTGAAGATCAGGTTGTCCATGTGAATATTTGCCAGCTGCAAAGGACAGATTCAAATTTCTGTATGCTCCACTTTCCCAGACCTGGGAAAGACTTTCTGCTGATTTTGTGTCCCTCCAAAGATCAACAACAGCTGTTGAGACCTCTTAGAAGAGTAAGAAGGGGGAAAGAGAAGCATAACTAGGCCATCTGTTGTAAAACCACAACTCCTTATTGATTTCAATAGACTATTTTTGGTCCAAACGATTCCAGCACACGAGCACTCACACACCCTTTCTGCCGGCAGCAGAAAGCCATGGCTGTTACTGAGAGCAGGAAAGTGAATGGCACAAAGTTGGGTCTCCAAAGCAAAATCAGCGACCCCTCCTCATTCCTGGCAGATGTTTCCCTAACCCCTTCTTAAAGCCTTGTAATGATGGAGGTGTTACACCCTCTCCAGCAATCTCCTCCAGTGCTGAACCCTTGCTGCCCTCGAGTGCTTTTTCTAATGTGTAATCTGTGTCACCTCTGCAGCAATTTAGGGCCATTATTTGTTGCTCTACCCACTTTTCTGGAAGAGAGGAGCAGAGCAGATGAGATAAGGGCGAGAGAAAGGGAAGACATCCGCTGTGTTTCCCGGGAAGCAAGCCTTGCCGACCTTTCTGTGGTTTTCAGCCTGTCTCATTTCTCCTACTCTGGTTTCCACTCCATAAAACCCAGCAGCGAACGTGCCGTGCTGCGACAATCAGGGAGAACTTCAAGGGTTCATTTTGTCACAGTTTTAAAATGTCAGATTAGGCTGCACAGTCACATTAGTACCGTTAGCTTTAATATACTCGATACCTAATCTGCCAGGGCTTCTTCATTGACAAGCTGCATCTCTATTTGAGCTTGAATAAACTTGTGCATAAAATGTTATCAGCAATGACAGCTGAAAAGAGGTCTATTGCTCTTTAAATTTTTGATGGGAGGCAAGCATTCTGTCATTTGTGATAGCATTATATGTAATCCAACATAACAACTTGATAGTCTGATATAACAACATTCCAGCTTCCCTGCTACCATTGTAAAGAGATGCTGGGTACAAGCTGCTCCTACATGCAATAATATCAGCACTGACAGCTGGTAAAAGAGTCAAGCTCCTCTCTTTCAGTTTCTGGGGAGCAGCCCTCATCTTTAGTGATTTTTTTTTTTAATTGGGGGTGGACAATATCTTTACCCAAAAGTCCTGGTTTGGAAACTCATTGCAGGACAGAGTTGTCTCAAGAGATGTCTTTATTTCCACAGTGCTGCCTGCAAATGTGGTACAGTGGGAGGGAGTTCTGTCCCAAATCACAGGACAGGAGCTCCTCAAAGTCTTTGCTCCCTGCATATATTTCTTCAGTTCCATCTTCCAAGTTCTCTCATTGCTGTTGGTTTCCACTGTTGCCCCATGCCTGGCAGTGCCCAAGGCCAGGTTGAACATTGGGGCTTGGAGCAACCTGGGACAGTGGGAGGTGTCCCTGGCATGGAGGGGGTGCCAGATGAGTTTTAAGCCACTCCCAATCCAAACCATCCTATATTCTGTGATTCCTGCCGACCTCTCAGTTCCTGCCAGGCAGACACTGAGTGCTGTCACTTAGAGCCCCTACCTTCCCCTTCGTTTTTTCTCAAAAACCCGGGATAATCTCACGCAGCCGCTCTCAGTACAGCAGCAGGAGCGGTGTGCTCTGCCACCCTGCAGGGACACTGCATCCTGCTTCCAGGGAGCAGGATCCCTTCAGGCTGGATTCTCCCTGCATCCACACTCCTCTAAAGGAAGCATAATACATTAATCAAACATTTTGACCACTACTGGTTTATTAATTGAATTATTACTTTTTATATTGCAATATTTTAACTTCTTGAGGTCAGGCAATTTGGAAATTAACTTCAAGTTAGTTCTCACAAGAAGATCAATATACAGGATAAAAGATATCCATTGGATTATGAGCAGTTCATGTCCTAAAGAAATATCTACTCTGCTTTTTCTTTAAGTGGACTTGATTTTCACTCTTTTATACCTCCTCCATGCTTGTATAATTAACTTAAGTCAATGAAAATCCAGTGGAGCAATGCAATTTAATCTAGCTGAGCTGCACCAGCATGACACTGGTATGGAGTAAAGATCAGTGCTGGCTGATCGGGTGGCACCAGCTTTGGCAGTAGCGTCCAGAACCAGCCCATCCTTTCACACACTCCACTGCACACTGTAGCAACATCAGTGAGCACCCAAGTGACACTGAGAGATACCCAAAGGTATGTTCAAATGAAGGAACACATTTTAATATTACACCATATGTTGCTAAACGAGCTGTCAGGCAACACTTATAGGCAGGTGGATAGCAGACCCATACATAAATAGCTGAGGTGTATTTTAAGGCACAGGTTTGTGGAGGAGGCTGTGCTTCACCTGATTTCGGGTTGGCAGGGAACATTGTGATAACCTCACCTGACCCTCGACAAAACAGGAATCACAGAATTTCACATGGGGTGTTTTACCCTTCTGTTCTCGTTTTTATTCCTGTCTGTACATGTTAAAGCATTGCTTTCATTTGTGGTTAAATCTTTTAGCGCAGAATCACAGAATGGGTTGGGTTGGAAGGGACCTTCCAACCACCTTCCACTGTCCCAGGCTGCTCCAAGCCCTGTCCAACCTGGCCCTGGACACTTCCAAGGATGGGGCAGCCTCAGCTTCTCTGGGCAACTTGTGCCAGGGTCTCACTCTACTCATAGTCAAGAATTTAATCTTAATATCTGATATATTTTACCATCTTTTAGTTGAAAACCATTCCCCCTTGCTCTATCACAACAGGCCTTGCTAAAAAGTTCTTCCCCATCTTTCTTACAGGTTTGCTTCATGTACTTGAAGGTGCTCTAAGGCCTCCCTGGAGCCTTGTCTTTTCCAAGCTGAACAACCCCAATCCCAGAGCCTTTCCTCCCAGGAGATGTGCTCCATCCCTCTGATCATCTTCATGGCCTCCTCTGGCCTCACTCCCCCAGGTCTCTGTCATTCCTTCACTGTAAATACAAAATGTCCTTCTCTGTCCAGGAGCACCATCACAGAAATTTACCTATCACTGCTTGTGCATGTGGAATCATAGAACTGGTTAGGCTGGAAAATACCTTTGAGACCACCGAGTCCAACAGTAAATCAAACACTGCCACTTCCACCACTAAACCATGTCCCTAAACACCACATCCAGAGAAACATCAGGGTCAGGCTGAGACTGCTGCAGGGCACACACAGCCAGGGAAGAGCAGGCTGCCTTTCCAAAGCATCTTACACACAACACTGGTTCCCTCTCCGAAGGCAGGGAAGTGCTGCTTCTGTTGGCAGAGGGATGAATTGAGGCACTTGTGCAGTGTCAGCTGTAGTTGCATTGTTTTAGAATTTTCCTTTCTCTCTCATGGAGAATATAGATAAACTGTACTTTCTTAATCTCTGTGTTTTGTGTTAGAGGTGTACAAGCCGTAACCAATAGGTCTTTGGGGGTGGATTGTCTTTGGCCAATAGACACTTGTTTATTACTGTGTATAAAAGAAGTTCTTGTAAATAAAACCTTCTTCTTCACCATCTTGAAGCCTGTCTGCCTGACCTCTCTGTCTGCTTCCACAAATCCCACCAACAACAGAAAAGCAAACCATAGTCAGCTACGAGTGCTCCTCCTGCATCCACAGGGCTGAGCTGGCACAGGGCTGGGGAGAGCCCTGGAGTCGGTGTCTTGTCCTTGGATAGCCCGGGCTGAGACCTGCTCGCTTGCTGTGCCAAGGCAGAGGCTTAATCAAGTTGGACATGGTGTGGAGAAAGCCCTGCAGAGCTTCGTGAAAAAAGGCCTTAAGGCAACAGTGCTGTGCAAATGATGCAGACTGGAAACCTGGAGGGTGAAGAAATATTCCAAGAGTGGGTTGTCCCAGCCCTCCAGACACTGGTCCTGCTGCTGTTGAAAATCAATGTGGTTTTATCCTGATCATTTCTCTAGCAGGAAGTGGTGGGAAGATCAGAGCTTCTTGAATTAATTGGAGATTTTATTATTAAAACAAAAGAATTCAGATACTGTGCATAAAAAGAATTTCGTTTTTGTGATGCATTCTTTGCCAGAGCTTCCAGAGGCTGTTGCTAATATAGGTAACTGTTAACACCTTTATATTTCTTTAATTCATAGTCTCCACACAAGCTTCTTAGGCTTAGACTATGGGAACACAAACGTGTATGTGATACAAAGTAAATGCATAAGTGTCGGCAGTTAACGGGGTAAATTAATAGTTAATTGGACCACACATGTACAATTAGTTCCAGGTTCTAGGATGAAAGCAAAAAATACTTCTCTTCTAAAAGAAAAATTGCAGTTATTACAGTAATCCCAACGTGTTGTAACCAAACCCTGGGCTCCTCTGTCTCGCTCACCAAGCCAAAAGCCAAAAGCCACCTCCGAGCAGGCTTCACCAGGGGTGGCATCAGGCTCTGGGCAGCACGGGCAGAGCTCTCTGCTGAGCTCAGCCCACCTCATTCCCCCCCCGAGTAAAGCTTGGGGGGTTTGACTCTTCGGAGCTCTTCTGTAAGGCTGTGATTGTGGAGGAAAGATGTGTGGCTGGCCATGTCTCCCTGAACAGGAATCTGGGGCAGCTCCAGGTAGGGCAGTGATCTCCTGCCCCTCTGGATCATCTTCCAGTCACACACAGAGAAATCCCTGCTGGCATTAGCTCAGCACAGCTCTCCTCATGGAGTGGCAAGTGCCCAGCAGAGCCCCCGGCCCCTGCTGGCTCCCAGCAGCCCTTCCCCAGGAGCACTGGCCAAGCTGGTGTTTGGTGCTGGATCTGTTTGAGCTGAGACTGCAGAAAGTGTTTTTGTGAATCTCTGTGACTTAAATTGCTTAACTGCAGCCCAGGGAGGGCCACTGCATTAAAATTATATCTCTATTTTAAATGTCAGGAATGAGGCCTTTGCTGGAAGATCAATAGAAACACAGGAGAAGCATTTTCACTTCTGCATCCTTCATTCATCATTATCTTCATTACCTGTCTTGCTTGTGGGGCTGCTCCCAGCCAAGCAAAAGATGCACAGTTTGCCATTCATCTTTTTCTCTTCTCTGAGGTGCAATCCATTGGTCTTTCCCTGCAGCCTGGGTGGTGTGAGGAGTGCTTTGTGCCAGGAATGATCTCTCCAGGTGGAGGAGTGCTCTGGCTGAGAAGGGAGAACTGGCTGGCAGAGCTGGGAGCGCTGGGCGCAGTGCAAGCCTGTATTTGCTGGGGGAAACCAAGTGTACTGAGATACCCACTAAGGGCAGACTTTTTGCGATAATTTGTCATCACTGTTGATGTTAAAATGTAAAATAGGAAAGCAGAGGGAGGGAGGAAGTCAGGAGAGCTGGAGCCATGCAGACACTCCGGGCTGGAAGCTCCCTGCCTGCTAATGAGGCGTGAAACACCCTCGGTTTGTGTAGGGCACAGCTCGGTAATGGATGGAGGTGGACAGCCCGTCCTCACAGAAAGCAAAGTGGCAACTCTGAATTAAAGAAGGTGCACGAGTGGGTTTAAAAAAAGGATCAAACCAGTGCTAGGGGCAAAAACCCAGTTGGTTAGGAAAATGCCTGATGGAGAGTCGCCTTACTGAGGCTTAAAAGGCTATTGCTGTCCTCATCAGAGCAAATCCACCAGCTCCATTTGGCGGAAGCTTCATTTTACAGATGGGATGGTTCCTCCTCACCTGAAGTCCACATCTGTCCTACCACTGAGCACCTCAGGGTTTTCTGTGAGCTGAGAAGATGACACTCACTCATAATCTAACCACCCTTAACAGCAGCTAAGAGAGCTGAGAGGACAGAGATATGTATTAAACTGTAGACAGCTTTTAGTAGTTCATAAAATGCCTTTTCAATGAGAACTTAAATCAGAGGGTCAGTGAAATGGAGTGAAGCCTGTGATTTTGTTTCTTTTACCATGCACCAAAGGCAGGCTCTGAGGGGACAGCCCCTGCACCTTGGCACTCACGGGTTAATTGAGTGCTGCTCTTTTAGGTCTCATTTATGCCATATTTTTTCAGTAAACACACATCAACTCTGAAGATCTTAATTAGAGTCTTTGAAAAAACCCAATATGCTATAATTCTTCCACTCAGGTCTATATAGAAAACAAGGAACATATTTCAAATGCAATGGCAACAAACAAGCAAGCGTGCACAGCCCCAGTCTATAGACCCAGTACACACACACACACTTCCCTAATATGCTTGCTTGGGCTTTACAATCTGTTTATTAATTCGTGAGTAGACTTGGTATGCCCTCTGGAAAAAATACTAAAATAATATCTCTCAATTGGCTTCACTGTTAGCATGCCTCTAATTAAGTAATGTACACCTCCACTCGCTGTTAAACAGTTCCATGATTTTTAACACCAGTGTTGTTTGGTGCCAGCTATAAAAATTTTTAACAGCTCTCCTGTTACCACTCTGCTCCTAAGTACATGAAAGTGGCTTTACATATTTGACCTTTCCCTTCCCTGCTCCCACATTTTTAACCCTTCTTTCTCACTATAGCAAGGAGCTGAAGCATTGAAACTCTCCTGGAGATGAAATATCCCCCCCACTGCCTGGCACAGGAGTTTTACCTGCATAGCTCAAAGTTCTGAATTTGTGAGTAAAACCAACCCGCAGCAGTAAAGCTGACCCATAGCAAAGGCCAGGAGATGCTATGGCAGCATCTTTCAGGGGTCAGATTGCACAGGGAGGGAGGAGCAGCCAACCTGGCACTAAAATATCACTGTGACTCCAAATGATACAGAAACCCTTTAGCCACCCCACAGCCTAACACCCAGTAATCACCAGGAAGGCAAGAGCAAATCCATGGGATTATTTTCCTTTTCAAGGTAAGCAGGATAAAGTACTCAGCTGGAGTTGGGCCACCAGGCTGCCAAGTCCAGGGATGAGGCACACCCTGCAGTTACAGAGAGTGCCCCGAGTCAGGTGGATCCATCGAAGGACCACTGATGTGAAGTGACCCTCTGGCCAATCAAAAACCTCATTTGAGGGAAAGCTGCTGTGTCTTGACCAGTTTCTCACGGTCAGCTGAGCAAGGAGGACCAAGGGAGGAACAGCTCAGTGCTCAGTGCAGAGGCTGCAGTCTGGAGGGACCCGGCTCTGGGCCATGATCCTTGTGTGTATTTTCCTTTTACAATTCACACATAATGAAAACTTGGATTCTCACCCACAAGCTGAAGAACGAAAAATGCATCTATGCCCTGTCCACAGGGAGAGCTCAGGCAGATAAGCAGTTTCTTCTGACCACTCCCATGTCATGGACATACTGAGTGTTGTTAGCAATTCCAGTCTGGATCATTCTCAGAACATCCAAATATCCGATCTCTAAATCCAGCACTGTGAGACCCCAACAAACAGCTCAAAGCAATGATTGCCCCGTGGAGGCTGCCGAACACCCTGCTCAGAATCCTGCCCGGAGCATCCCGAGCGGAGAGGCAGAGTAGGAGCAGGAGGGGAAGGTGCAGCCTGAGCCCTTCTCCTGCAGCCCCCGGCATCAGCCCCTCTTGGGCAGCAGCTGCACGGCTCCTGCAGCAGCTCATGGACTCGTGAATGGATCTTACCTGTTTGTCAAATCCTTTGTAACATCCTGGGAGCGTCACAGTTTAACAATACAAGTGTGAAAAACCCTCCTTCTGTTCTCAGCAGTGAGGAAGTCTGGCAGGAGCTGAAAGCACTTGAAATTAGATCCTGAAAGCCTTTTGCCAGCAAACCAGCATCCATCCGCCCCAAGGAGCAGTCCCTGGCTCTCTGGTCAAAAGGTGCAAATGGCTCATGGCAGCTCTGTGCAAAACTACTTGTCCTGGGAGTTATCAAGCCATGCCACATCGGACGTGCACCAGATCCTGCCTCAGCCCTGTGCAGTGTATTTTTGGCCTTAAAACAATTTTCCTGGACTGATATTTCACTTCCTAAGATAAGGGGAGGTTAGTGTCACAGCATCTGTCATGACACTGGTTGCATTTGCTGCCTGCTGGCCTCATGCAGGAGGGCTCATGTGTGGAAGATCCTGTCCTGGTACAGCCCTGCCCGTGCTGCTCCCTCACCAAATTATCCTCTGAACTACTGTTGGGGAAGATGAAAC
>VZTX01007063.1:32062-52536 GCA_013400915.1 Pardalotus punctatus | reverse complement strand
AGAAATTGGAGAAATGCTAAAAATCGTGCAATATTCACATTTCTTAGGGATAACGTGTGTTCAGGCTGGCGTGCAGGGCCTTTTCCAGAGGCAGGGCTGCCATAAGACAGTTATTGGATTTCCTGAGGTTATGATCCCACGTTTGGAGTTATCCCCAGACCATCAGTCTGAAATCAGCCCAGGTACAGCTGCTCCAGAGCCTCTCACAGGAGCTCTGGGCAGGGTTTGGAGGGACCCATGAGAATTTACGGTGTTATGGGCCAGGAGCAAATGGCAGGATGTGCCCTTCATTTTTGGGGACTGAGGAGCGAAAGGGGCTCATAAAAATAAATGTATTTAATAGCACGAAATGAAACAACAAATTGAAATTGTGCTGAAATCCAGTTCTGGGGTTTTATAATCCACAGAAACTTATTAACTTCAGGGACCTGTGCAAACTGGAGGGAAAAAGTGAGCTTTCTACTCCATCCCCAAAACAGAGAGAATTTAGAGCACTTTTATGGTGCATTTTAGGACAATGACCTGGGCAATGTGTTCAGCTGCCTTGCTTGCTTCATAAAACCCAGTTTATACAGTCCTGGAATCACTTCTCTTCTCTTTTGGGCATTCCAGAGCAGGGACTGCCAGCAGAAGCACTTCATGATAGAGAGCTGACGTGTCAAAGGGACACAGCCCAGAGCCATCGTGCTCACCTCCCTGATCAATAGGAAAGGGATATTTAGACATAAATAATCCTTGCTGTGGCATGGGCAGAGCCTGTCCCTGCAGCCTTGAGGGAACTTCCCTGCTCTCCAGAACTTGATTTTTTAAAGTTTATTTATGCTAGGTATCACAGGTGAAACAAGAGAGACACCCTAAAATACCCCCCAAAAAAGAAGTTGAGGATGATGTGCCCTGTACATTTCNATCCACAGAAACTTATTAACTTCAGGGACCTGTGCAAACTGGAGGGAAAAAGTGAGCTTTCTACTCCATCCCCAAAACGGAGAGAATTTAGAGCGCTTTTATGGTGCATTTTAGGACAATGACCTGGGCAATGTGTTCAGCTGCCTTGCTTGCTTCATAAAACCCAGTTTATACAGTCCTGGAATCACTTCTCTTCTCTTTTGGGCATTCCAGAGCAGGGACTGCCAGCAGAAGCACTTCATGATAGAGAGCTGACGTGTCAAAGGGACACAGCCCAGAGCCATCGTGCTCACCTCCCTGATCAATAGGAAAGGGATATTTAGACATAAATAATCCTTGCTGTGGTGTGGGCAGAGCCTGTCCCTGCAGCCTTGAGGGAACTTCCCTGCTCTCCAGAACTTGATTTTTTTAAAGTTTATTTATGCTAGGTAGCACAGCTGAAATAAGAGACACCCCAAAATACCCCCCAAAAAAGTTGAAGATGATGTGCCCTGTACATTTTATTTAATTGTGACAGGGATCGCCACTTCCTAGTGTTGAGTTTTCTGTAGCAGTATTTGAATTTTGTTGTGTGCCCATTCCCCCAAGAATTTGTCATTTGGAAATACCAAATACATCTTTTCATTGCTTTTCATGCAACTTGAAGTTGCATCATTTCATTTTTTGCAGGGAACAAACCCCACTTCCTCCATTTCCAGATCTAATTCAGAATCTGTGTTTTAATGAGGTTTTCCAGCTTCCCATGCTGAGTGTGCAGCTGGAGCAAAAAGAGGCAAACTGTCCAAGGGTTGCAGTGTGGAAAGGAAATTAATTTTGCACAATTTGAGGTGAGGAAAAGCTGTGATTCCTCAAGCCAAACCCCTCACCTGCTGCTTGTGTCTTCACTCTGGACTTTTTGGTTTTTAGAAGTCTGATTTGTTTTCCTGTGAGCTTCTGGAGAAGCCTAAGGAGGAAAACATCTGGGCCATGCAAATGGTTTGACTTAAAGAAGAGAAAATAGGTTTGGAAGAATTAACTCTATTTCAGCCACACAAATAGACCAATTTCTGGGTTAACACTTGAACACTTATTGTGGCCAAAGGTGTTTGCTGGTAGTTAATATTTCTGCAGTTTTCATGAGTATTTAGCTCTAGAGAGAAACTCCTCTTGCCATTTCTTCTTGCAAAGACACAGTGACTGGCATTGTGGCCACAGCTCTCACTGTCTCTCCAGCCAATGTGCATGTTGCCACAGCAGAGGGAAAGGAGAAAAATCAGGATTCAAGTCCTGTCTGAAAAGTAAAAGGGACAAATTAGTTTCTTGTCACTGCGCTGCAATAAATACATTGTCATTTTTATACCCCAGTGAATCATATTCTCCATTTCCCCCGTAACTATTATACAGTCTGCTGGCAGTACATCATTTTTTGGTAATTTTATTTTCACCAATTGTTTTATGAAATTTTTGAGTTTTATGGACACTAAAACAAATCTAGCCTGCGAGTATTATAGCCCTTTAAATCACGGGCAGGAAATCTCAAGGTTCCTCCAGACTGTGAGAGAGGGAAGCTTTAGGAAAGAAAGATTGCTCCTGGCTTATAAACTGAGCAAAAACCCAGAGATAAGTTTGTAAAAGGGACATACATCATCACTGGCAAAAAGCAGGACGTAAAACAACATCTCTCCGCTCAGCTCCCTTAAGAATAAAAATGGATTTTTATTTAGCAGAAACACTAAAGTAGTTGGGGAAAGGAACACACAAGCTTTTCCATGCTTTCTTAACCATAACAATCCTTATTTCCTGCAGAGTCGTAGTGTCAAGCAGCACCTTGGCTAAATTGTGGTTAGTTGTAGTCCCAAACCTGAGGGAACCTGGAGGAAACCCTGAATTCTGAGCTGGATGTTGGCAGTGTTTGGCTGGATTTGGCTGTCACAGTCCAGAGGAAGTGGTGGCACCAGGACAGGGGAAAGGGCTCATCCAGGTTCTTTTCTTATCCCTAACCTTTGTCAATGTTTCCATGGCTTTGTTATGGTTTCCAAAATTTAAGTAAACTCTGAGTTGCGGTATGATAAAAACTATTTGCTTTTTTAAAAAATGTAAGTAAGATTTTTGTTCTCAATGGATTTTCTTGGTCCGCTTATATCCCTGAACACAAGAAGAAAAAGATGAAATTGTCTTGCTTAGATGGAAACATTGAACAAGAGCTTTCTTAACTGTGAATCTGACAGGGCGGATGAACAAACTCTCACCTCACTTCTGATCTGGACTTTGCAGCCTTGAATTATCCACTGCTTTTTTACTTTTCTCTTTTTTATCCACATCTTAATATTTTTAAAGGCTCTGAAGGTATTCAGATTAAATATTTGATTTGTGAATTGGAAGAAAGATTGTTTTTTAGATCAAATTGAATAATTTTTGTTTCTAAGAAATTTTTTTTTAAATAGTAGAAATAAGAAATTTGAAAAATTATATAAAAAGGGCTGTTCTATCTCAGACCAGTGGTCTACTGTGGCTGGAAGTGGAATGGTGTAACTGTGTATGCACGTATTTCCCTCAATATATCCTTCCAGTAATCTGTTCTATAGGAACTTCTGTGCCAAAGGGAACACATTTATTAACGGCCCTTGGTGGATTTTTCCCTCTGTCAATTTATTGAGTTGAAGATATGTATGTTCATGACTTCCCTTCTGGAACCCGTGGTGTGATTTGAAATAAAACCCCTTCTTTTTTCTACTTTTAGACTCCTTTCTTGGCTCCCTTTACCTGCTGCCTCACCACCCCTTTACCTGCCCAGTGATACCCGTGACCTTAAAGATTCCTACCCTTGTCTTGCCTGGCCATCCCTTTCCCAGCTGGAGAAGCCCAGCTTGATTATTGAGTTTTGGACCAAAAAATCCTTCCTGAGATAATGTGGTGCTGCTCCCAGCGTGGCCTTGGCTTCACATGCTGCAGATTTGGGAGGCTGCAACAGCAACTCTTGTGCACTGGCATCAAGAGTGGGTTAAAGCTCAGTTCAACACCTTCCACTCGGAAATTCTGAAAAAATGAAGTCAATAAAGACAAACCCCTGAGTGAATGGTGTTTTGGCTGCAAAACAAAGCTCCCTGAAAAGTAAGCACAAGCTAAAAATCTCTATTTGTTCAATTAATATTCCCAGACCATGGTTTCAGACTGTATATTCTGAATCAATAATTTATAGATAAACATGGGGCAAGTTTTCCAGTTGTTTTTATATCACCTGCAAAGAAATATCCACAGGTTTGAACTCAAACTGGCTTTGTGCTCCTGGTGTTGGGAGTGCTGTGCATTCTCCCTGTTCAGAACACAGCAGTGCTGCTCTGTGCCTGTCATGCTGCTCTGTGTTTCGGGGGGAGATGTTTCAACAACCTCAGGATCAGCCCCTGGCCACATGGATGGTGATTTTTCTCTTCGTTTCAGCACAAGAGGATTTATAACAGGTTTCTTTGTGGGCAAATGGGTGACAAAGGTGACACATTTCCTGATTTGAATGGTGGTGAGGAAAAGCATGAGGAGAACAAGGCACAGTCGAGAGAGGAGTGGATGAATAGATGTGCTCAGCATGTCTCGATCCCTCCAGGAGTTTAAAAACAGCATGGTTGGACAGGAGTTATGGATTTAGGGTATGGCTGTATTGGTCCAAAGGTTTCATGTTGTATAGCTGGTCCTCTGCTGGGAGGGAGCTGACTCCAGCTCTCTAAAGCATTTTCACGTCACTGGGGCTGTAGTCATGCTAAAGGCATTGAATGTTTTGATGCAAAATGCTCTCCTTAGGGTTTGGGTCACAGCCTTGCCATGGTCTGGGTCAGGGCTTTGGCAAGGGCTCTGCACAGTGAATTGTGAGGAGGATTTTGCAGGAAGGAAGGGGCTGCAGCTCTGCTCAAAGTGCTTGAGAGAGAAACCAAAGCCACAGCAAAGCTCCCCAAGCCCGTAGTTTGCTGTGTGGGGGTGGCCGTGTCCCTCCCGTGTCACCTGGGGTCCGGCACTGAGCCCCTGAGTCCGGCCACGCTCCTGCAGGAGATTTGTGCCTCCTGACAGCGCAGGGTGAAGTGCTGTGCACCCCATCTGTGCATCAGGAGTGCTCATCTGAGCCAGGTAACAAACACACATCGCAGCTTCTCTGCGTTGTACAGCTTTCTGAAATCCCTTTTAAACAAACCTCACTCACTCACTTCCTCTCTTTGCACAAAGTGCAGTTCTTAATTTTTTTTGCTTTTGCTCTCTGTAGCTAAATCTACTTTTAAAATTTTTTTTCCACTAATTTTTTTTTCTTCTGCCTGTTTAATCTCAACTCAGCCCCAGCGCTGGTGCAGCGTTACAACAGTTTTGTCATGTTGGCTGTCACCGTGCTGACAGCCCCGTGACAGCTGGCAGATGTATGGATGATGGATGTTTTCTCCCTTGTGCAAGGACGATGGGATAAAAGTGCAAACAAACCGGGTAATAGATGGGAAAAGCAGAGCAGCGTTGATAAGGCCTGGTCCCCACTCTGTGATGTATGGGAAAGCAAGCTGCGGGCAATTTGTTTCAGAGAAATGAGGGAGTCTTTGTAGAGAGGGACACAAGGAAAAGAAGGGGGGAAAAAAATAAAAGGAGAGGAAAAACAGAAATTATAATAAGGGAGGGGAATACCTAAAGCTTGTCTGTGTTGTGGCAACACCAGCCTGTTGTTATGGCAATAGGCAAATCTCATTTCAAGGACGGGCTTGGGGTCCTTGGCATTTATTAGGGAGCCCAGGAGGAGGTGTCTGGGATGGGAACATTGAGTTTGTCTTTGCTTGTTTCTGCAGCGTCCCTCACCTCCCTGCTGTTCTTGATGGGCCGTGGGTGTCATCTGAACAGCTCACAGATGGCTGCAGGGGCTGGGGCAGATAAACTTCTCAGCACACTCATGGTGGAGCTGGGAAGTTCGTGCAGATGTCCGGACCCAGTGGAGGGGCTGCTGCTCCCAAACCCGCAGTGCCTGCGAGCCAGGCTCGGCGCTGGAGGCTCCCACCCAAGGAGATCCCTTCCCATCCTTGCCTTGCCCCAGCTCCCTCCTCCCAGGGGGAAGATGCTGCAAAGGGGGGTGGTCCTGAGCAGAGGGTGGCATTCACCCCATCCCTGAGAGCTGGGGACTGCGGGCTGGACTGGAGGGAATGCCAGGGATCTGCCAGGATGTCAGAGAGGGCCAGGAACCCTTCAGCGAGCGAGCAAGGAGAGAGGAGGATGCTCATGGTACAGCCTGGGAGAGTCCCTTTAAAACACAAGGAATGTCTTGCAGGGCTCCTGGAGGGATCCCATTAATCCCTCGCCGCTGCAGCTGCCAGCACGGATGTGCAATGGCTGTAGGATGGATGTCGGTGCCCTCACACACCCCCTCCCCAGCACGGATGTTTTCTGCATGCCCACACCTCCCCAAGCTTCCCTTCCACCTCTGCTTCTGTCACTGTCAGGGACTTATTTAGGCTCGTAATAGTGATAATTTATTACAGCACACTTCCTACAGTGAGTAAATAAGTCTGTCTCCCTTAAACTCCCTGGGCAATTAGAAGAATGAAAGACTGTGCCACGTATTAGCATTTATTTTCTCCCAGCATTTATACAAGGCCATTTTCTCGCTGACAAATTGTGGGGCAAATTGTTCCTGAGGAAGTCTGTCAGATGGAAAGGTGTTATGATTAAACTGTTGGCGTAAATTTAGATGACGATAAATCCTTTTATTGCATTAACTGGATTTATTTCCTTGCAACTACCATTAAGGATTCGAAGACACAATAATGAACAGGTTGATTTTGCACCTGCTTAAGGGTAATTAATATGCACTCTAAAAACAGAGAGTATGCTTTAAAAAATCTCTCTGGTGATCTAGAGCCTGCTGATCAGGATATGGATGTGGAATCAGCTGTATGTGTAGGGTAACATTGCATTAACAAAAATCCTGAAGTGCAGCAGTGATGGGGATTTTGGGAAGTGATCTGTTCAAATATGAGCTGGAAAGGCTGGATTCTGCAAACCCTTCCATGGACAAACACTGCCTGCAATGAGGAGCTCTGCCTCGTGCAAGGGGCCTGTGACCCAGTGGGGTTTAGGCTGTTTGAGTGGGCAGCAGTTCTGTGTCCCTGGTGGAAAGGGTTTGTGTATTCCAAGAAAAGAAAAGTAGCTGCTTTTTNTAAACACTCTTCTTTTTTTTTTTTTTTTTTTTTTTTTTCCCCAGTAAAAGACCATCCATAATTATCCCTAGTACCAGGTTGGATAAAAGGAAATGGCAATATTAATTTATCTATGACTTAAAAATTAAAAAAACACAAAAAATAGAAAGGGAGCAAATTGATAAAAGCCTAGCAAGGCTACAAGAATGGAAAGCACTGTATGTCAAAAATGAAAAAAATTTATATTGTGAATGGTTATGATGAGCATAAAAGGATAAGAAAAGGCTAAAATACTGCCATGAGGATGGTCATATTGTCAAGCAGGAAGTTTATATAAAGGTAAAACTTTGGGATGTCACAACCCCCTGGTACAGGAGGTCTGGCTGCTTCAGGTGCTCAGGGCAGGCTGTTCCAGAATTCTGCTCTTGGAGGCTGTTGAGCATTTTGGGGCAAAAGCATTGGTTTCTACTTCTCCCTGGATTTTACAGGAAGTAGCTCATGATTTAAAGTCCTGAACTTATTTATTAAAGCAGTGAGCAGAGCTGACACCCAGGGACTCTCTGGAGTCAGCAGCAGCTCCTTCCCTCCTGCTCCCACAACTGGGCAATGACACGTTGCTTTTTCTTTCTTTTTAAAGATTTCTCACCCAGATGCAAAAAATACTTCTTTCCTTTAACCTGACCATTCTCACAGGGCAAGCACACGAATTTCTGCCCTGTTCCGCTCCCACCACTGGCTTCTGTAAAATGGTTGCATGTTAATTAATTTGGCACAGAAGTTTTCAGAGGGGATGTGTGGAGCAATGTGGCTCCTGCCGTGGTTTGACAAGGTTACCTGAGGGCAATGTGGTAAATATTTGTCATCCATTAGCAGATTATGAGGATGGTGCATCGTGCTGCTGCCTGGCATCGTGGGGGGAGGGAGAGCAGGAGATGGTTGTTAATTTAAGAGGGTGAGGAACCATCTCTAATCTGGCTGATGGGGGAGACAGGGCTCCCAGTAACATCTGATTTGTGCACGAATGGGTGTTTTTATTAACACTAATGATTCAGTGAAAATAAACCAGCAGAAGATCTCTTTAGATTTTCCATACACATCCTTGGGGGTTCTTCTTTTCTGTTTCTGGTTCTTGTTTTCTCTTCCTGGGATTCCCTTAATTTTTTATTTATCTCAGCTCCATAAAAACAGCACAAAATGTTAGAAACACCATGGACTGCATCAGTGCTTGATCCATGTGCTCCCTTCCCTCTTCCCATGCAGCCTGGCCTGTCTGCTGAGACCAAAAGAAGATTTTTTGCTCATTCTGCATTGACCCTTCATCATTACTTTAATAAAAATTATTAATAATATAAATCATAAACTCTTTACAACAGTTAAATGTAGAGTACTCTAATTCTGTGCAGCTATTCTGTGCCTTTCCTACAAAAAGCGGGATTCAACCTCTTTATGTGTAAAATGATACTGAGCCATAACTAGCTTATAATATTGCTACATTATACTGTAGTTATAGTTGTGATCACCACAGCTTTTATCAGTTTTACTGGGTGGGTTTCATTCACACCATAAAAAAACACAGTAATTTTTAATAGTGGTAGGGTGAGGCAGAGAAATATGACTCATAAAACATTCTGATGGACTTGGCTGTACAAAACTGGACTCAAGTCTTCCTTGCCTGTCTTTTGAAGGAATTGAATTCTCCATTTCTTCATGCTTTCAGTGATCTCTCCTCTGTGTTTGGTTGCTCAGAGATGTTGGCAGCCAAGGGCTTTCTGGGTGCCCTTAAAATTGGGGTGTGCTTTGGGTCAGGGAGGCACTTTTGAAGCAAAACTCTTGGCCTTCTCCACTTACATGGGTTGGAACTAGGTGATCTTTAAGGTCCCTTCCAACCTAAACCATTCTGTGATTCTATGATTTTGGTTTACTTTCACGTCTCGGTGTCTGACCTAAATTCCTTTAAAACCGAGTGAAATGGAAAATGTTCCTCAAGCATGTGACTGCAGCTGCTAAGGGGCATTTAGACCATGGGATTCATCTGGAGGAAAAATCCTCTGAGCTGTGGCTGGTGAGGGTGTCAGGTTTGGGAGCCTGGCTGTGCAGCTCCTCTCCTCCTGCTCTGCGCTCCCTGGGAATGCAAACGTGGTCCTTTGGGATGGGGACATCCCCTGAGTTTGCACCAGGACAGGAGGCTGATGGGGCCATCCTGGTGGCCCTGGGAGTAGCTCGTGCCCTAATTTGGTGCATTTTGGGGCGCAGAACCCATTCCAAGGGACATTTTTGGCCAGCAGATGTTTATAGCTCTGCTGTGGGCTGGTTTGGAGCTCACTCCTGCTTGGCTGACAGGGAGCTTCCCCAGCAGGGAGCAAAGTGGCAGCAGAGCCAGCTGCAGCCCCCGAGCACAGGCACATCCTTGGCCTCTGCCAGGCTTGTGGCACCTTCTGCAAGGTTTGGCTCGACCATTCCTGGCTCATGTAGGAGTTTTGGGGTGGCTGTTTCTGTGCTGCTTCCCCCCTGGCTCACCCACAGCCCTGCAGGCAGACACTCTCCCTCCAACCCTCCCTTCCCACCCGGAGCAATCCATGGATGTTTGGAGGGCGCTGCTGGTGAAGACCTTGCAACAACGAGGCTCCAGTTTGGGGGAACTTGTGGGCATTTAATTAAGAAATGCTGCTCATACAGAACTGACTGCACGAACCTAATTTACTGCCATGGCTGTCTGTCTGTCCAGCCTTTTGTGTCTCTCTGCATCCTATACAATTCCATTGGATCTTATTACCCCAGCTAGGTAGATTCTTGCTTGGCTGAGCCGAGATCAAAAAGTAATTTTTCTTTTTGCAACAGCTGATTAGAAATTCATTTATTTTCACATTAGACATTTGACCAGTATCTCCTTCCCCCCAACTCCAGCAATTTAGCTCCATTTGTGTAGTCTGCATAATGGAAGACAGTGAGCCTGTTAGAGAAACGTGGCCCAGGGCAAAAATTAAATGCAGAATCATGTATCAGAAATGAGATGTATTTACTATTGTTTTTGAAAATTAATGGTGCATTTTTAGTTTTTATAATGTAATTTAATGATGCAATTCATCTAATAAAAACCCACATTTTAACTCAGTCCTACAGACCTACTGGGGCAGGACAAAATGTACCTTTCAGATGTAAGATTTTAAAAAAACCCTTTGGGCTCTTTTTTTTTGCATGCAAAAAAAAAGGAGAAACTCTTTGCGTGCTTTGGCTAACAGCTGGGGTATCAGCAGGAGTCCAATAAAAAGGACATTTTTCTTTCTAAATATTGGTGTTTGTGCAGCATACAATAATATTATAAATGCAGCAGTGGGTTTGAAGTACAATGCTGCAGCTGATTATAGAAAACCATATGGTGCTGGCATGTTAAACTGATGCAGATTGAACACGGGCTGTAGCTTTAAATGCCACGGCCCAGAGATTGTGCTAAACTAGAATAAATATACTATGCAGTGTCAATATAGGGAGCTGTCACTTTCGGCAGCGAGAGGCAAACTGTGTCAAAATAACATGAACTGATGGAAGACAAACCCACAAAAGTCAGCACTGAGCACATGCTCCTTCCCAGGAGAGGCTCTTGGTGGGTCGTGGGTGGGGGGAAAGTCCTTGCCCGGTTTCCAGAGCATGATTTGACTTCAGCAACTCTGGTTCAGGGGCTGGGGGAGCCCCAGGTGCCCTGGTTTGGTGTTTTGCTGGCAGGGACAGATTTCAAAGTGCAGGTCCTGCTCCAGCTCCGTTGAAATGCCCGTACCTATGGTTTTGTGTGTGTTTGTAACATTAAAGCCCTCTCGTCTTTTTGTATCGCGATTTTCATCTGCTTTGCAGGGTTTTTGGATTACCTTTGCTTTTGTAAAGTGAGCATGGGTAGATTTGCCAGGGATTTTAAAACCTCCTAAAAGTCCTGTTGTGTAATTGGGACGAGCCAGGTGAAGGGGTGCTCCTTGCCCTCCCCTCCACTGCTGTCTGTGGGTTCTGGGATCAGGGGGATCCTGAAAGCAGAGCTGACCAGGACACAGAAAGCTGTGGTTTTGCCTTAATCACTGAGCAGGAGGGGCAGGGAGCAACGAGGCTGACTTTTTCATTGGGAATAGAGATTTATAGTCAGCCTCAACTGATCATGATAACTCCCTCTTATTTTATTAAAGGTGCTCCTCAAAAGTGCATTTAGGCTTGATTTCCAGCTTTAAAATATGCTCTTGTCTGCTTTTGCAAAACCTTCTTTTACAGACAAAACTTGAAGTTGTAGCTAAACCTACACTAATCCTGTTTTAATCTAACCTACTTCCTATGGATATTAAAAATGTACATTTACCAGAAAGAGTTAAATTTAAGTACATCCAACCTACCAATCTGACACTGAAGCAGACTTTGGTAGAAAGCTGCAGAAGGAGGAGAAGTCTATTCATTTGTGGGTGAATTAAACATCCATTTTTCTTTGTTTCCTGGCTCTGGTGCATGATTTCCCAGAGGACACAAGGAGACAGCTCCCGTGACGAGTACGAGGGGAGCACTCTCATAAACCCTGGCACGATGCTCTGTGGGGGGATGCCCTTTGCTGTTTTTGGGAGGTTTAGTAAAAGGAAATGTGAACTGGTTTGGGTCTGACAAGGACCCCACTGCTCCAGTTGCTGGTCATTTTGTCAGCACAGAGATTAAATACTCTGGGTGGGTCAGTGTTTGGGCAGGTTTCACTGAATCCCAGGATAAACTGCTTTTTTCCTTCCCCTTTTGGCCCCTCTCTGCTCTCACGTGTTGTTTAATCCGAGTTTTGGACCCTGTGGATGGATTTTGAACTGTCCAGCCAACACATCCACACTCCTGCTCTTCCCAACCAGCCTTGAGCAGACAGGATCTGCTCAAGACAACCTGTTCTTCTTACCCTTTACAGACATAAGGTGCAGCCCCAGAGAGAGGAGCACGGCAGGAGCAAACCCCAAAGCCCAAGTTCCAGCCATCCACAAGGTTTCTGGTGACTGCATACTGAAACTCAGCCTACAGCCCAGGCAGCGAGCAAAGTGTGAGATCACTGTGACTTTTCAACACTAGGACTGTGTTTGAGCAGTGACACAGGTGGGAAGATTTGTCCTTGAGCAAAGAAGCTAAACAATACAGAGAAACATGTCCATGTGACAAAGACTACAGATTATTTTTAATCTTATTTTTTAATGAAGCTGGCTGGTAACTTTTTGACCACTATTTTATCTATAGCTTTATTCCCTGTAGCTGGGGTAATCCCCACACTGGATTTCCACCTGGATGAGAAGCTGGTTCCTGGGATGTCTGGTGGATTTACAGCACCTGAGCTTTGCTCTGCCTCCTTGATGGTCGGTGCCAGATGCAGCTGGGACTAATCCAGTCTTGGCTACCTGATAGCAGATCCCAGGCCTTGAATACTTTATGAGTATTGTGCGGTTTTTTTTTGTCACCTGTATTGGATTTAAAATCCAGAGAGACAGAGCCTGATTTGCTGTGGCAAATCCTACATAGTGCTTGATACTGGGAAATTAGTGGTGCTTATGAACTTAAGCTGGGAATAATACTTGTGGTTTACAGCTGGATGGTCCCTGCATCAACATGGCTGCAGGGTAGATAAGGTGAAATATTTGATTTAAGGAATATCTTGCGTTGATCTATTCAATAAAGAGGTGGATCGCTGTTTGAATCTGACCTCTAGGTGTTTTTTTTATTTTGTGAAAGAAACTAAAAAGAGTTTATTGAGTGTTAGAATTTTTTTGCTGCTGTGGCTTGGTGTAGGGTTTAGCAAATAAAACTGCTCAGGACAGAAATCCAAAAGGGAGCAGGCTGGAGTCAGAGGAATGTTACACAGAGGGAGTTACTCATCTGGGGGGATGATAAAATAAACACATTTCTTACAGCTGAAGAATTCATTGACTTTTACCATGATGTCCTGGTTTCAGGTGGGAGAGAGTAAATTTCCTGTGTAGTACCTGGTGCAGTGCTGGGGTTTGGATTCAGGACACCAGTGTTGATGGCTCAGTTGTTGCTGAGTGGTGCTTGCATTAAGTCAAAGACTTTTTAGCAGTGAGGGGACACAAGCTGGGCAGGTGGCTCCAGCTGGCCCAAGTGGCTTCATGGTCTGCAGATAAACTGGGTGAGGTGGCCAGGGGGCAGCAGGCACAGCTCAGGGACTGGTGAGCGATTGCACTGCGCATCACCTGCTTTTATATTCTTTTATAATTGTTATTATTTTCTCTTCCTTGTCCTGTTAATCTGTCTTTGTCTCTATTCTCAAGTTTCAGCTTTATTCTGATTCTCTCCCCCATCCCAGTGGGGAGAGTGAGGAGCAGCATTTGGATGTTTTGCTGCCTGCCCAGTTAAACCACGACATGAGGCGGGTAGAAACAGACCTTACAGGATTTTTTTTTTAAAAATTACAAGTTAAGCTAAATTGCTGGAGGTCCCATCAGTTGGTTCAGGCTGTTTATCAATAATTTGGCACTGGGTTTCCACATGGCATAATTTTCCAGTGAGAAGCCAAGCCCAAGTGCCTGGGAGATGATGTTATGGTGTGAATTACGCTGCGGAGCGGCTGTCAGCTGTCCCTGTCAGCACTTTCACAGATGCCATCATGTGCAGTAAATGCTGTGGCTGCAGCTATTTAGGTTCATTGTGGTGGTGGTTTTTGGGAAAGCACCGCAAATTAACAGCTAAAGGAAATCTAGGAGCCCTCTGTGAATGGCTTGCAGCCCACATGAGCTGGTCACAGCTCGAGCATCTGAGTGTCACCTTTGGTTTCTGAACAATCTCCTTGCTTGTAGTTATCCAGGGTACACGATGTCAGATCCCACGCTCATGTTCAGTCGGTTCTCCTGGCTCTGAGCTCCTTTTGCTGAGCCCCAGCACAGCTTTGCTCTCCCGTGTGTCTCCCCAGAGTGCTGGGGGCATCTGCACGCCCCAGAGATTTGGGGTGATGGCTGCAGCGTGGGATCAGCCAGCAGCAACCTGCTCCCTGCTCTGCTGTGTGTGTCTGGGCTTCCCTTCCTCTAGAACAGAAGTTTTCGCAAGTTCTAAAGACTGCTTTCTCCTTGTTTTCCCTTTGCTTTGTTTTTAAATGCCCTTCCCGTTAATCTGTTGTGAAGGGAGTGAAGGCAGCTGGTGCCTCAGCTGGGAGGGCTGGAGCCCACCAGAGCCCACTTTGGCTGGAGTAATTACGAGTGTTCCTGGCCACCAGCACCCACTGCAACCTCTGCTGCACCCTGCAGATGGTACTGTTCGACCATTTTGCAGCCACCCACTGCAGATTTAAGGGGAATTTTACAGTCCGGCGCAGGCACATGCACAGATCTAACAGCACCACATCCCTGCCTGCTCTTGGTGGGTGCAGGGGCAAAAATTGTGTTTCACCCACGGGATACCCAATTTTTGAATGATTTTGGGAAGGTCGGGCACCTGGGATGGTGCCAGCACACTGTGTAAGAGGGAGTTTGGAGGTACAGCCCTCAGCAGGGGATGTCCAGAGTTAATGTAGGTACCTGAGGTGGTGGGCAGGAACTTTACCCTGGGGGAATTTAATGGCTTTCTCTGGGTGGATCGCCAGAGTTTTTGTGGGATTGAATCAGCTCATCAGCTGGAGCTGCAGTGCTGCTGGGCTGGAGAAAAGATGCTCTGGGCATTCAGGGGATGCTGTTGGTTTCTTCTGAGCGGCTGGTGCAGGGGGCAGAAGGCTGAGGGAGGGTGGGGAGCCGATTTGATGCTGCTGGTTGGGTTTTTGTGACATGTAACTTGGTTTGCTTGGCCAGCAGCCTGCATCAGAGGCTCTGTGCTAGCCCTGGAGTCACTCCTGCCGTACAAAGCTGTGGGGAGAACACCTTTTCTAGGTTTGAGCACATTTGCCCCAGCAGGCTGGTGTGTCCTCTGCAGCTCTCCTCTGCTCTGGGAACGCTGCTGTTCAGAGCCAGTGGGGCTCAGCTCACTGCTGGGAGACGCTGGGCTGTGCTTTCCCTTTCCTCTGCACATATCTGCATTTCAGTCCCAAGATCCCAGTGCCTCTTTAAAGTCAATGAAGTGGGAAATCACCTCTCTTTCACCTCTTCCCTTCAGACCTGGCCTGCAGCATTCCTCCAGCCCCGGGGAGAGGGCAGTTATTCAAGGCTGAATTCAGCTATCACCCGGCTGAGGAGGTGTTTGTCTTTGCCATGAGGTTCTCTCTCAGCTGACACACCCTTGATCCCCCCAGCTCCCAGGGAGCCCTACAGCACCACTGGCTGCTCAGGGTGAAAGCAAAGCGGGTGCAGACCCAGCAGAGCCCCGAGCCCCGCTGGCTCAGCCGTGTCGGAGCACAGCGTGCACCCACGTGTGCCGCATGTGCCCTTCGGAAAAAGGGCCAGAAACAGGCACCCCTGGATCTGCCTGGAGCTCATTTGGCTTTTGATTTCCTCACAGGCTCGATTGTGGATGAGGTGTCAAGAGCTTTGAACTTCCCCCGGCTCTGGAGGCTTTGGGTCTTGGTTTGCAACTCGTTGGAGTGAGGGCTGTGCCATGCGCCCTCTCCGGTGTGAATCACTCCCATATGGAGCAACGCAGGAATTCTGGCTGGATTCAGAGGGATCTTCTCATAGACCTATTGCTGCTTCTGTCTTGTTGCCAGGCAGTTCATGTTCAAGCTTTCATCAGATCAATTTTCTTCCTTTGAAAGGCAAGTAGCCGGTTAACCCGCATGTGAAGGAAAGGGAAAACGCCGCTCTGCCTCTGTCCAATGTGCTGTGCAGGTGTAAAGGGGCTTAGGAAAAGTCATAAAAGCAATTAGTCATCGGTGGGATTGAGGGAGAAACAGCATCCAGCTCAGGGGCTTGTCTGGGTTTGCTGTGAGCCTGCTAAAGTCAGTGGTTGGATTGAGTTTTGTGAAGCATGGGCAGGCAAGCAAATGTTGCACTGAGTAAACGTTACAGGTTTCTGCTGGTTTTGGAACCTCCTGTCTCCTCTGTGGACTTCTCATCCCACCCTGCTTCGAGGAGGTGAGGATGGGGAAGGAAGGGTGGAGAAATGAAGATTGATCTTTTTGCCCATGGGAAGTAGCTGGTCCCAGCTCTGGAGAGAGAAGTTTGGTGTGGGCTCTGGAAGCAGCACAGCACTCAGGAGGAGTTTCCTCTCCAGCCCTGCTCCTGCAGGCAGCTCCCACTTTGTGTCCGCAGCTCCAAAGCCCTCCTTGCCCATGGCTCTCAATTTCTCTCCCCTGACCACTCGCTGCTCGGAAAATCTCCACAGAATAGAGCAGCTCAAAGACAAGCAGCACCAGATAAATCATTCCTCCCCCACTTCTCCCCCTTCCCCAAATGGCTAAAGTGTCTTTATTATTTTTAAAAAAACCCACACACACTGAAATAGCTGGACTGAGAGAGACAGTCAGAAAGTAAAGGAAACGGAGAGGTTTAGGCAGCAAGCCACAAATAAGCACCATCAATCATGGTGCAGTCAAAAATGTACATGTGTTGGTACCTGCTAGTTATTGGCAGTGCTCAAGAAGTCTCCTGAGTGCAATCTTCAGGGCTCCTTAGATAAATAAATAAATAAATAAAATTCCATGTTCCTCTGAAAAACTGCTTGTCAGCACCGGAATGGCAGGTGCATTAACTCCCTAAGAACCAGATTATGCCCTGCATGGCAAAAAAATGCAAACACAGAGAAATAAGGTGTCAGTCAACTCCTGTATCCACGCAAGTTATTTTGATGGGAAGTATTTTGAAACATAAATACAAGCCTGTTGTATAAATTAATTTAGGAAAAAAGAGAGGTACTGATATATACAAGATCTAGTTATCCTATTTACATGTTTATCCCAAATTTACATCTGTCTGACATAGGATTTGCTTTCTTTTTTTTCATACTCCACAAGGATAGCCAAAAAGTTCAGATTTATTTGGCTTCCTTTCCCTCCCATGACCCTCCCAAGCCCTGGCAAACGCTATCCCCGTGCCACCTGGCTGCCTGCTCACCCCTCAGCTCTTCTGTCTTGTAGCTCTGAAATGTTTCCTCTAAAAATAAAACCCTTCTCCTGCCTTTTCCCCTTAGATCTGTACTACACTCTCCCTTCTCTTGGCTTTGCTTTTATTCCCCTTAATTGTGGCCTTCAAGTTCCTGGCCTTGGCTCTTCTGCAGAGATCCCCTGACCTCTCCCATCCTTCTGCTCCTTCTCATACACTGTGTCCTTTCCAATCCAGGAAAGGTGTCATTATTGCCAGTGGAAGTCCTGAAGGAGCAAAGTCCTGTCCCAGGATGAGTAAAGGTTGCACTGCCTAGTGCCAAAAGACAAATGGATTTGGGGAAATGACCATTAGCCCTTCCCTGAACTTGACAATGTGTTTCCTACGATTCCTATCCCATGTAGGAAGAGGCTGATTATTTTTAGCTGAGGGTGAGCCAGCTGTTCCTAGGCCACCCTGCAGCCCTCACAAGGACGGCAGAGATGTCTGCAGGCTCCAGCTCAGCCCTTGGCAGGATGGTGGAAGTGAGGAGGGACAAATTCCTGCTGTACCTGCCCGCAGGGGAACCTCTCCTCATCTGCATGTGCTGCACCAGATTTTATTCATTACCCCCTAGATGAGTTTTGTCTGCCTCTCAGGGCCTTATTCTTGGTTTCAGCACAGCCAGTGCAGGTAATAAATGATAGGGGAGAGGTTTCACTGCCAACCAACTCCTTGCAGTCCATCACTACCTTTCTTTCCTTCGTTTTGCCACAGGGAGCAGGTTTAGCCCAATTTGGATGACCTGGGCTCCATCCCTGCCAGCCCTGGCACTGTCCCGGGGTGTGAGTGAACTGTGGCTCAGCAGGGCTGGCTTTGTCCAGTGATGGTGACCCTGGGTGGCAACTGGACCAGTTTCAAACAGGGATAGTGTTTGCCAAGGCTTGGGAGGGTCATGGGAGGGAGAGGAAGCCAAATAAATCTAAATTTTTCAGCTATCCTTGTGGAGTATGAAAAAAAAAAGCAAATCCTATGTTAGACAGATGTAAATTTGGGGTAAACATATAAATAGGATAACTAGAGCATGTATATATCAGTATCTTTTTTTTGTTGTTTTCTAAACTCACGTATACAACAGGCTGTATTTGNTTGTGGAGTATGAAAAAAAAAAGCAAATCCTATGTTAGACAGATGTAAATTTGGGGTAAACATATAAATAGGATAACTAGAGCATGTATATATCAGTATCTCTTTTTTTTCTAAACTCATGTATACAACAGGCTGTATTTATGTTTCAAAATACTTCCCATCAAAATAACCTGAGAGGATACGGGAGCTGACTGACACCTTATGTCTCTGGAGGCACCACACACTTTGTTTCACTGCAGATTCATGGAGCCTTTTATTCTCCCTGTGTTTTGATGGGATGTACAGTGCACTGCAGACTTGGTGCTGCCTGGCTTCTCTCATAATGGAAATGTTTCTAAAAGAGCTCACTTCTGGGGTTTTTTTTGGCTTCATCTTAAATTAAGGAGGCTTCAAAGATTTATGAGCCTCCCAAAAATTTATCTTCAGGGATGGCCCTTGATTGGGCTGTGCAGAGTGGAGGTATGAGTTTTTTGAGTGTGGTTTCCTGTGGGAAACAGATCAACAACTTCCTAAGGAGGATCTTGCTTCAGAGTGGGGAAAAAACTCAGTTGGAATTTACCTGTTGCCAATTCAGATTTAAGAAATCCAGAAACATGTTACAAAAACCTACAGGAGCAGACTGGTTTGCTTTTTCTGTGTCTGAGTAAAGTCTAAGCATCTCCAATGCAGCAAAGCTCAATGCTGTTGTATTAAATGCTGTCATTCCATGACAGGGGTGGAAAGTTTTACTCCATCAGATGAAGAAGATGTGCCTTGTTAATTCTTATTTCTCTTTTATCAAATCTCTCACTTTGCCCATAGCACCCTTGAGCTTGTGCTGGGTGCAGAAGCTGTAGGTGGGAGGCAGAGGAGTGAGGTGATCCGGAGCTGTCTCTGCAGGAACTCAGCTCTTGTGCAGGTAAAGAGCGTAAAATGGCAAATAATAAATGTAGACAAGAACTGCAGGGTGCAGGAGGTCTGGCCCAATATCCCCTCCCCATCCCCTGTTTTTTGCTGGGAAGAGTGGAGGTATGAGTTGGAAGAGTAATAATCGTGATAAGCAGTTTCACTGGGGAGCTTTTCGGCCCCTCTGCTCCATGCTGTGCCCTTCTCCAGCCCAGCAACTTTCCCTTCCAGACCATGGATTTATTCAATTTAGGTCCTCCTCATTGCAATGGCTTTGCAATGAGCTGTGGGTTAGGAAAAAACAGAGAATTTTTCCTTAAGTGAGGAAAGGAGATGGCATTACACAACAAAATAGAGCAAAAAACAGTTTGTTGGCTGATTTTCTTCTCTGCCTCGTTTCTGTGTGTGATGCCAGCAAAAGAAATTGCATTTCAGAGCGATTTAATAGCAAAATTACTTTTATTTTTAATTCTTTTCCCTGCCTCAGAGCAGAAAAACCACAAGATGGAGCTCTGGGGCTTTCCATTGCGGCTGGGCTTGGATCACCGTAAAAAGCCATTTGGAGACCTTGAAATTATGGGGTTTATTATTTTTTTCACTCAGTTTAATTTTTACATTCATTTTCAAATTGTAAATGCTATAGATGTTTTAATTATAAAATGTAATTTATTGTTGTTGGTCGAAGTTATTTACTTTTCCTTTTGAAACTCAGAACTTTTATTTTTTCACAATTGTTTCAGGGCAGCATTTTTCTCTCTTCTGGGAGCCTGCAGCCCAAAGACGCTGTTAGACCACAGCATTTTTCTCATTGACACCCTGCCCATGCTGGGGAAGCTCTCAGACCTGCCTAGTTCTATATGCAAATATTCCTTAGTGCGTAAGGGAGTAAATGATGTTTTAAAGTGCTCCCCTTGCTTTGTAATCAATGAACACTGAGCTGGTAAAATTTAAACCAGTGCAGCAAATTAGGAGGATTTGGTTGTTCAATAAAAATAAAAAAAATTTAGATCCTAAATTATATAGAACTTATAAAGAAATAAAATAAGTTATTATTTTGTGTAATGTAATGCATTTTCTTCCTTCTTTTTTTCTCCTTATTTTTCTCTCCCTCTTTCTTTTTCCCTTCAAAGGGTGAGATTTCTCCTTCAATGTTCTTCTTTTCCAAGTGAACTGGTGCTAAGGATGTCAGATCTTTTCAGCTCTGCCCGCTGTCACGACAGGGATTGAATGTTTAATTATGATGTTGCATAAAGTGGGTGATTCTTTTGACTCACTGCAGTTTGGCTGTAATAGCTACACACATAGGTAGTTAAAAGTGACAAAAAATTAATTTTTAAAGATATGTTTATACACTCTAGCTCACTTTGAGAGCACAATGAGATTCTGGTAGCCAAGAGCCTCCTGAAATATTGTTGTTTGCTTGTGTAGGTTAAGTAATTATTTTAGAAAAAGTTTATGAAACACT
>VZTX01007063.1:19886-31732 GCA_013400915.1 Pardalotus punctatus | reverse complement strand
CATACCAATTACCCCCCACCCCCCCCCTTTTATTTTTTTTTAAGTGTTAGGAAAAGAATTCGAAGGTCTGCCTGTGCCTGGGGTCATTAATAGAGATAATTGTCAGCAGTGGACAAGGCTGCAGCTTCCCGAGTGGGGAGCAACAGAAAAACGAGGTGTCACTTTGCCCAAACCTTTTCAGTTCCTCTGTAAAACATTACTCTTTAAACAGAACTGCCGCTCTTGCACCCTGCTCTGCTTCCACTGCAGCCTATAAAAAACATCAATTGGGCCAAATGCGCTGTGTGGATTGCGCGGAGCATCTTCGGTGGCAGCCGGCTGCTCCAAAACGCCTTCACTTGCGGACTCTCTGGGCACTTCTGGCTCTCAAGCATCTTCCGTTCCACTTCCACCCGCACGATTAGAGCCTCTCTCCCTGTCCCCTGGTCCCCGCGGTGCTCAGGAACCCTGGCCCTGCTGTGCTGTCCCCAGCTCCCTGGGACAGCTGCTCCATCCCTGGTTCTCCTGCCCCTGGTGCTGCTTTTTCCCGCTGGGTGCGAGGCTGACACCACTGAAAAAAGCAATTCCTCAGCGCTGGAAAAGCTGCACAAAATCCCGGCGCAACTCAGCCCAGCCCTTAGGATGGGAATAACAGGCACTTTCCAAGTTCTTTTAAAAAAATGACAGCCGGGGCAGGAGTCTGATGGATGTCTTAATTTATTTATCTCTGGCGTTTTGATCAAGTGCCGTGCTGATGGGGAGGGATATGTTTGCAATTAAAGCCAATGACTTAACTGTAATCCTTTCTTTTCCCCCCATCTTTTAAAAGGAAACGTGCCTTTAAAAGGAATCAGAAAGAAAAAGAACTTTGGAATTTTCAATAGCGCAGAACTGCTTTTGGAAAGGAAAATCTGTCGAACCAAGAGCAGCTCTTTTGTAAGTAGCTGTAAAGGAATAAGAAAATTAAGATATCCCTCCTCTCTCTTTCTTTTCCCAGTCATCAAACAATTTGATTACAAAAAGAGACTTTAGAATTATTAAAAGCTAGGAAAAGAAATCCTGCTAAATATAATAATTATAATGTAGAAATTTTAATCTGCTCTTAGAAAGTGTTATCTCTTCTTTGTACTTAACGATTCAAAGTTCTCATTTATGGGGTTTCACAACATTTATTACAATATTTTGACAATTAATCTGTTGCTCCTTTTAAAGAAGAGAATTATTAATTATACTCTTATTCAGCAGTCTTAGTAAAGCTTTAAGTTAACACTTCCTAACAGGCATTTAATTCTGATTCAATAAGAAAATTATTGTGTTATAAACAAATATCAATTGATTATTAAACACATTTATTTTGGATTTACAGCAATTCCATAGATATGACAGCCATTAAACATCAATGGAAAGACTTTCATTAATAAACTGATTTATTTACCGTGGCATAAGTGTCCTGTTCAATCTAAATTAAATATCTCTTCGGGCTCCTCAGCCTGTAGTGTTACCAAAAGGCAGCTTCGTGTTTGAACGCTGCACAGAAAGCATTTCTAGTTCAGATTTGCAAGATGCAATCTCAGAAATAATCAATCTGTATAAAAAAGACTTTGGTTACTGCTAGATAATTAATTATACAGACACAGCCTTTGTGCATGTCTGTATGAGATATTCTTTGCTATTCTCTTTCTTCTGAACTTTGATGCTGTTTAAAAATAAATTTAATTACCCAATGGTTATTTACACTGCATTTATTTCTTCCATTTAGAATTCTTTTCAAATTTAAAACCTGAAGGTCACTATCATTTTAGAGCAGTTTATTATTCATGGATATTGCAAAATTTCCAGGGAGAAAAAATGGCTTTATTTTAAAATTGGAGAGCAAAAAAAGGATTGTAAGATTGGCTGCACTGGGCATGATCCTGCCCTAAATTATCACAGCAGTTTTGCTAAATAAAAACTACAGGGTTAGGCCAAAGATTTTTCCTCATTAATAACGTAAATTTAAACACTATCATCTAAAAGAATTGGTGTGTGTGCGTGACATACACAGATATCCTGTCATCTTTTATTAAATACCTTTTTTCTAAGGGTTTTCCCACATGATTTTATGGGGCTTATCTGGTAAATTCACATGAGTAAAATTACTCTGTGTACAGATATTGGCAGGGACATGATTCATGTCTGGTTTAATTTTTATTTATATTTGTATATTAATGTATTTATTATAGATATACATGTTGATACAATTATACATGTGTGTATTTATTAGTAATTATTTTATCATCGAGAGTATCTTATATTTATTGCACCACTGATTTTTAGAAGGTTTAAAATATTTTCCTCTATTGCAATAACCCAGTTTCTCTGCACGTTTGACCTTAGAAAGAGCACCAGGTTTGCCACACAGCTGTCCCAGCTGAGGCTGTTGAGGCCAGGACTTCACTGCCACATTTAATTTTGGGTCTTTGAGCTAAAGCTGAGAAATTGGGGATTTGCCTGACCTAGGAAACCCTGGGAATTTGGCTCCTGCAGGTACCAAGTCCTCGCTGCCCTGCAGGGCAATGTGAGATGTTCTTCCTCTCAAGCAGCAAAAGTGGCCAGGACTGGAGGAGTAGCAGAGCTTAAATCAGAGCTTAAATGTGAGGAGTTTCGTACCTTTGGGCTTTTTGTTTCTTGAGGCTGCACAGAAACTCACATTTCTGGTCTGCTCACCAACAGCTCTGGAAAATCTACCTGGAACAACCCGTGGTGAAAGGATGCTGGTGTGGGGGCTCAGGTGATGAGAGAGGGGGGATGTTTGCTCTGGGGCAAGTTCCCAGCGTTGGACAAAAATGCAACAAAATATGAATGGAGGAGTGGGGGGGTCTCTTCTACCCCTCACTTGTGCAAAGGGCTCAGCAAACCAGTGACAACTTTGCCAAGAGCAAAAAGTGATTTAATGATTTCCCCCCCTTCCCCTGGACACTGTGTGTTTGTGCAGCAATTCCAGCTCAATGGCTTTGGGTCAGGGATTGCAGCAGTGATTTCCTGGGGGCAGGGGCTGCAGACCCCAGGACCTGTTGCTGTTTTGGCCCCTGTCAGTCCTGTCCTGCAGCCCCAGGTGAAATGTCCTCTCCTGCACTATCTGCTGAGGAGCCTCTTCTTCCCTCAATGATCAAAAACCTTGCTAAGATCTTTTTAATATTGAGGGAGAGATGAGGATTAAAGTGAGAACGAGTTAGGTGCAAAGCTCCTTCTTCCTTCTCCAAAGAGGCATCACACACAGAGCTCTCTGTTTTCAATTAAGACTTAAAATTAAGTCAAATAATCAACTTACAAATGAGGAATTGACAATAGGTAAATTGTGCTGGGAAATACCTCTTTGGGTAAGTTGCTGTGGGTGGTGTAAACAAATCTGGAGCCAAAGAGAGAGATTTTCATTTGTCTGGAAAAGCTGGATTTAGGCAGAAATACCTTTCTTGCTGCAATGCTATGGCTCTGCACTGTGATTCCACAGGGCCGTGTGTGAGCTGTTACTGACAGGGACTTTGTGCTGATACCACATCTGACAGCTCTGCTTTTTGCAGGGTATCAAAATTTCTTTCCCATACGTTTCCTGTATCTTCTGTATTACTGCTTTTAAATCACTTTTCCTTTAATTGGCTCAGGAGAAAGGGCTCATTCCTTTGCCTTTAACTTTTCTTTTTTTCCCCATAAACTATTTAGGAAAAAAAATTGCCGAGTATGTAAACTAAAGATCATTAGAGGTTGTGGGGGTTTTTTGTTACCTTTTTTTTTTTTTAAATACTAGATTCAGCAAAATATTGTTTTCTCCCAGCCTCTGGGTCTCTATTTAGATGATTTTTAGCTCTGGGTTTTTTTTATTTATATATTTATTCATTAGAAAGGCCCACAGTCAAGGAGAAGGGGAACACGGGGTTATTAATCTTTCCTGTCATCCATTCACAGATGTGAAGTTCACACCACAGCAAATGTGAAGTCAGCATTACCCACAAGGTGGAAACTTCAAGCAAAGCAGGCAGCAAGGAACAGGGGTGGGAGAAGGAGAACAGGAGGGGAAGAGGGGGAAAAAGAGGGAAGAGGAAAAAATAAAAAGGACGAGGGAGTGATGAATGACAAAAGGGAGGGGAGAAAGATGGATGAACAAGGGAAATGGGAAGAGAAATGAGACGGATGGGAAAGGCTAAAAAGGAAAGGCAGATAAGGGAGAAGAAAGTCTGTCGAAAGAGTAGGGGAGAAATGAGAGATACTGAGAGAGAATATTCCAGATATGGTGTTAACGTAGCTGGGCCTGTGTGGGTGCTTGGATATCCTGAAGATGTAAAGGGTAATCACTCTCCCAGCATGTATATGCTATTGATATGTTAATATAATTTTCTTTTTCATCTGAAAGCAATGAAGTTTTCAAACCGCCTGATTAACTGGGTCTGGCTGGTCCTGTGCATGGCCATGTATTCACAAACACACGTCATATATAAATATTTATACCCTACACACAATATCCCACAAAACAGCAGCCAGCATTAAAAGTCCTGTTAGTATTGATGTGACATTGGACAGACGTGTTTGTGCTGCTATAACCTACTGCAATATCAATCCTAATACAGTTTTTTTGGGGAAAACAAAATGTAGACAGGCAGCATTAATAGAAACACTGAGTATGTGCTATTAAAAACAAGCCCATGATAGTGCAATGCGTGGGGTCTGAGAGCCCATTTAGCTACAGGACAGTTTTCTTGGCCATTTTATAATTTATCATAAAAGGTGTTTGAAAATAAGTAATTTCTCTGCTGTGTTGTGAGACAGCTCCCAATATATGCTTGCATATATCCACATCCTCCAAATTGTTCATTCATCGGTTTAGTTAATTTACAGTCAGATGGAGAAATAAGTCCTGAATAAAGGGACCATTTTGGGCAGCTCACAGAGGCAGTGACAGCATCATCCAGCCGTGCTCCCATGGCCATTCCTGCCCTGGTTGTGCCCGAAATTCTGCCAGTTCATGGGCAGTTTTACACCACCAGTTGTGCAGTTTGGTGGGGGTGGCTCCAGAGCCAGCGGTGCAGTCAGGATCCCTCTGGGGCTGGGCACAGGATGAAGAGGGGCAGGTTGAAAAAACTCAGCTTCTCTGGGCGAGACAGCAAAAGCAGCCAGGGAGTTCTGCTTGTTTTTCCCTTGGAAAAGATTTCAGAGCTCTTGCTGGTGCTGGCCAGAGAGCTTGTATCTCTGCTAAAGTGAAAATCTAGCCCTAAAGGTGCTTTCAGAATATTTGCTCCTTGTTTGTAGGGTAAGGAGAAACATTTCATATAGTTTGCAGAAATCTTACTGTCTGTCATTGGAATACTTCTGTGAAATATTAATGATAGCATAATTTTATTTTTATTTAATTTCATTAAATGAGCCCCATCCCTCATTCAGCTGTTCAGAAAATAACTTGTATTTATGTGCTGCATTTTGGTTGATTTATCTGATGGGCTACTAGACACAATTGTTTACTGGATTTTTGGCATCCAGGAGATCTCTGCAGGCTTCTGTGAGATGTTGTGTATCCACAACTGGTTTTTGGTGTGATGCACTGAGGGTCAGTAACTCCAGGACTTGTATCTGCTTTCTCCTTTTCTCAGTCCATAATCAAAATCCCTGAGATTTCCACGCTTGGGTAAATCGAGGAAATAGCTGTGTAATCTACAGCAGATGTTAATATTTTCTGTGCAAGGTGACTGAGTCGTGCTGTGGCTGAGCTCATCCTGACAGTCAGAGCCGTGCAGTTGGATTTTTCCTTTGCTCTATGCCCAAGGAACAAGGATGGAAGCTCTGCCTATGGGAGACACCCTGTGTTGGTGTCTATTAAAAATCTCCTGTGCAAAATTAGTGTTGCTCATTAGGAACTGAGGAATATCAGCTTTCTGCTACCAGGGTTCTCACAAAATGGGAATTTGTTGCTCTTACTAAAAGGTCCCCACTCACAGTGGATGTACTAAATAATGCTGGTTATGAATGGGCCAGAAATAAGCCAGGGGATTTGGGGGTAAATCAGTGGAATTAATTTAACTTCAGTTATTTTGGTTTCATTTGCAGAAACTGGCAAGTTGGCCCTTTTTGCTTGAGTACCGAGTTTCTGCAAATTAATTCCAAAACCTCCACAACCCAGCACACTTCATCTCCAACTCTCCCTAGCCTAATTCTCAAATTCCTGATTGAATGCCGCTTGCTTGTGAATTTCTGGCTTTGGTCTCTTGTATATGTATGTGGCAAAATTGGTTTTCTTTTTTCTTTGCAGGGAAAAAGTAGAAACGAGACAAACTTCCCCTCCCTTCTGCAAAGGTCCAAGATAGAAAAGGATGAGGGGAAAGAAAAAAAATTAAAATAAAAAGTATAGCTGTACTTTCTCCCCCCTTTGGAAGGACCTCCCACTGACTATATCATTATCTGTCTCATGTAGGATATTGGATTCAGGATCTATAGCAGTAAGCTACGTTAGTATTGAATCTCATTTGATTTAATAAACCTCCCTTGTCACTTGCTGGCTCAGCCTCTCCAGCCTTTTCCAGGTTTTTGGAGCTCCCCCATGGTTTTGGCTGCAGAGGGATGCACGAGGCATTGCCCTCCTTCCACGGCCGTGTGGGGATCTTCATCCTCCCTTGGAAATGCAGATTTTTGTTTTGCAATTATAGCTCCTTCCTCTTTCTCTCCCTTCACATACAACCTGTGGCCCTCTTCTTGTGTAGGCTGTTGACTTATCTCACTTATTTTTCTTATTCTCCATTCTTGGACCAATTTACGGCAGACCTGTTCATAATGAAATATTTATATTGAGCAGACTGGAGATAGGGAATTATTTTACGTTTTTCCGGTGTATGAAGTATAGTTTTGGAGATAATCTGAAGGTTTTTGAGGGGAGGGAAGAGAACAGGGAATAAGATTCAATTTCAAGTGAAAAGGAGCATCAAAAATGTTGTCAATGGATTTTTCAATATATTAGAAAAAGGAGGATATATAGAGTAAAATTTCAAAGCTTGCAAAATTAACTACATAGCAAAATCCATGCTTCAGGAAGAGAGAAAGCTTTTGGAACCTGCCTTTAATTTTCAAATGGGAGTTCTTAGGCTGGATGAGATGAGGTTTGGCATGTCTCTTGGCATGTGTATGGATAGGCAAGCTCTGTGTCTACGGGCTCTAATTTCCCTAGAAGAATTTAAGTAAACCTTTCTCAAGCCAATAGGAGTTAAGTGTGTAGTGAGAAACTGCTCTGTGTCTGCATTAAACTTGGAAAAAATGAAATGCTGCCCTAACGTGTCAGGCAGGGCTGGATTCAGGAACAGGCAGAGGCAAGATTTTGTCTTGAGGACTGGAAAAGGCTGAGGTTTGATTGCAGGCAGGCAAACTGGCAACCCCTTTTAGCTTGTTTTAAACTTAGACTGTGCCTAGGTCTGAAAGAGATTAACCCTCCATGAGTTTCATTAAAACAGGGTGCCTGGGGCTAGAGGGTTCTAGCTGCAGGGAAAAACCCTATTTTAAGGAGTATTATGCCTTATTAGACTGCAGAGAATCCACAAGAACAAGACAATAGGAATATACTTACTGATACCTCGTTAGAGCCTGTTGTAATGGGGAGGTTCCAAAGATCAGATGTGAGTCTGTGGGGTATGATTATTGGTGAAATAATTTGCTTTGAAAGCAGAATGGGGTCGGAATTTCAAGTCCTGTGCATCCTCACTAGATTTTAGTTCATTGCTAAAATTTACTCCTTTCTCTTGTAGGTTGCTAACTCAGAACTCACAGTGAAAATCCCAGTGATTTCCAACATAGGGACTGGCTTTTTGATCACTGAAATACTTGCAGTGACTCTTGGAGAAGAGAGCCCCATCCCTGCCCTAAGCACAGTGATGGCATTTGGGATGCCTTGTCCATCAATCCTTTTGCTTTCATAAATGTGTTTGTCAATCTCAAAAGCTGCTGCATCTCCTAGAGCATCCTCCAAGATTCCAGGCAATGGGAAAGGTGAGAACTGTTGCTTTGAATTGTAAAATCCCTGTATCCATAATGCATGAAAGGACCTGTGCCACAGCACAGGGTTTTAGTCCTCCTGCAGCTCTGAAAATTGGACAACTTCACAGTCTTTTATGAAAATATAATGTACCTTTGCTGCCTTTTGAGTAGTAAATTATGAATTTGAAAGTGACAAATATTAGCAACCTGCCTTTATTGCTAACAAAACTGGGCAGGAAAGAAAAGGACTCTGCAGAGCCTTTGACAGAATGTTTAATAACTTGTGATTACTGTTTCCCAGAGGTGATGTGTGTAATATGTATTTTCCCTCTTTCATTTTATCCAAACACTTCTGCTGGAGACTGCTGTGGCTCTGCATTCCTGAACTTCTTCCTCAGTCAAAGGTTAGATAATTTGGGCAACTACAGCCAGAGCAAAGATGTGAGCCCTTCTGCTGCTTTTTAAAAATTACACCAAGCTAGAATCCTTTTACCTTGGTGCAGTGGTGTGAAAATGGACCCCAGCCATGTGAAAACAGTGAGGGATGAAACCTCTGCAGCTCTGGGGCAGCTGGGACTGAAACTGTGACAACCATTTTGCAGATGGATGGAGACTAATCACACAAAATGCAAAGAATGGACTCCATCCCAAGTGGATTCTGCTGGAAGAAAATAATTTTCATTGGGAGTCCAACTTCCTGTTCCAGAATCTTTAAAATTTTGGATGGCTTTGGTACCTTGGCATAGAAACGTTCACAAATTTTTACGTAAGAATCGATCACTAGATAAAATTTCAAGAAGGAACATCCTTAACCTTGATTAAAAATCCCTATTTTGGGCTTGGCAGCTCGAGCAGACTTTTTGTGGGTGTGAAGGAAGAACAGAGGGTGGGGAAGGAAGGTGTGTCCCTCGAGAGAGATGGAGACTGGGAGGAGCAGGGTCAGGGAGGCGTTCAGGGATGCAGCTCCAGAACCAGGTGCTAACAGGATTGAGGTGTTCAGGAAGATTTTATGAGTAATCGGGAGCACTTCTGATTAAAACCACCAGGGTGAAGGCTGAGTCCATGTTGAAATATGAGAAATGATCCCCCAGCTCCCAGACTTGGAGGGAGGATCACATCTGTTCCTTTGCATCTTTTTTTTGTGAGCGCAGAAGGGCCTGGCTTGATTTCAGCTGAGCAACGCCTGGGTGAAAGCTGGCACCAGCAGCAGGGCAAGGAAGTGGTGCAAACCCTCAGGAATCACCTCTTGTGTAAAGCCAGGCACTGCAGAGCCAACCAGAAAGCCCAGCCGTGTTATGGAGAAGCGATGGAGAAGTTTTCCTCCTTTCATCCATCTATTAGTGTAGAATACAACTAAAAAACTTACTTTGAAGGAACTTCTTGGGATGTCCCAGCCGCCCTGGAAGTGCTCAAGGCCAGGTTGGACAGGGCTTTGGGCAGTTTGGTCTAGGGGGAGGTGTCCCTGCCCAAGGCAGGGGGTTGGAATAAGGTGATTTTTAAGGTCTCTTCTGACCCAAACCATTCTGTGATTCCATGTTATGATTTTTTAAATTTTTTTTTCCCCAGGGAGCAGCCCCCAAAAGTTCTAAGTTAAACGTGATGAATCTTTCATCATCACAGAAGTTCACTGGCAGCATGGTTTGGAGCTAGTTATAAAATGTAAATAGCTTTTTCAGCATGAAATATTTCATATTTTAAAAATTAAGAGAGTGTTATTTACTCTCTTCCCTGCCCACCCCCCCCCATGACTGGTGTTGCTTATGTGCTGTTGGCAGATGGGATGTGGATCATTTTAATTAGATTTTATTGGACTGTTATACGGCCCATAATTGTGATCATTACTCATTTTCACTGTGGTTCAGACAGATCCTCTATTTAGACATGATGATATTTTGATGAGACAAGTCCCATGTAACTTGTTATGTTAGGGGCCAGGAGCCAAAGCAGTGGAATGAGGTGTTCCATGGCATAGATTTTGGAGTAGATTAATAAAGGGCCTAATGGTCAATTTGTGTTCCTAATTGTGGCCCAGATTGTGGATGCATGGGCAGAAGGTCTCTTGGGGCTGCAGGAGGCAGAGAGCCCTCCCTGCTGAAGCCCAGGGAACAAACATGGCACAAGGAGGGAGCAATCCCCCATTTCACCCCAAGGGAGAGGGGCAGACCCATTGCTGGCATCAACACCTGACCTTTTGCCCAACCAAAGCTCTCGTGCTCGTGTTCACACCAGTTCTGTGTTTGGTCCCATGGGTTTTTCTCCTTTTCTGTGGTGGTTTTTTTGCATGGCCGCTCTTGTAGATCCCTGAAAGGGGATGGGGAGAGGAGGCTGATCTGAGCTGAGAATGAATCTGCTGTAATTCTCTACAACCAGGAGCATCTTTTCTCCTGCTGCTGGGCCTCTGCTGCTTTTTGAGCTGTGCTCAGGCACTGAGAAGTTCCCTTTACTTTTTCTATGACATTTCTTTGGGGTCCTGCCTTCTACTGTTAATGAGGCTGTTCTGGCAAAGCCTTTTGCAGGAGCTGTGTTCCATTGCCAGGCAGAATCATCTTCTCACCTGCACCCCATGGTCTCCTTATCATTCAGTGATCAGTCTTAGTTTTTTCCTCTTGTCTTTCCAGAACCGCAACTGTATTTGTATGTAATACTTGTGGAGAGCAGATCCATCTCTCCCTTTGTGTCCTGAGGACAGCAGGAAAGTCATGCACTACTGCCAGGATTCACAGTTCAAGGAAATTGTAAAAAAATATTTGGAAGAAGAAATTGGATTTGCAGGCTTTGCCCCCATTTCTGAATAAAGTTGCCCTTGGATAACTCTATTACAAACACTTAAAGAAAATAACTGCTGACCCAACTCCACTGTATTTGCACAGGCCAAGGTTGTTGGAGAGGTAAAAATGTTGGGGTTCAAGGGCTTTGGGGTGCAAATACTCCCAGCTGCCTGTGCACAAATGTTATCTGAGCTGTGCCTGTCTCTATCCCAGGAACAGACAGGGATGGGGGATGCAATGAATGGTTCCAGCCTCTGCAAGAGAGTGAGGAATTCTCCCGTGGCATCTCCACACAACGGGGTGGGAAGCACAGGATTTGACTCAGCCTACTTCTGTTCATCTGGACACACCTTTAAAGGGATTCTGTCAAGGTACTGCCTAAATATGCTATAACTGAATTTAACAAACATCTCAAGTAATATTTTAGTAATCATAAACTCTTATTCCACTTTGCATATGCAAAAACTGGAGCTACCCCTCCAGTTTCAGGGCTGCCTGCAGATTTGCTTGCTCTGTGCAGGCTGGAAAGGAGATGAGCTGCAAGGGAAAGGGGAATGGCACCTGAATCCACTAGGAATTTTGTGCCATCTTTGTCCTTTATTTAAAACAAAACAAAAAAATCAAAATGTTTCACCATTTCTATGCAGAGACACAAGCTGTATTTCTCTTGTGCTCATTCAAACAGATCCACTCAGATCTAGATGTGACTTCTGTCAGGGCTGTTGTAGATTCATCCTGGGTTATTTTGTGGTCCAGTTTAGTGCTCAGTAACTCACCTTAACTTCTTGCTTCATTTTCTCCCTCCGCTTCTTTATACCTGGAATTCCTGTTCACTTCTTGCCAAAAAATAAATGTGATGACAGATTCCTTCTCTACTTTTGTCTTAACTGTCTTTACTTCTTTTAAATTATGAATGTAACTCAGCAGGATATTATAACAAATGGAGAGACAAAACAAACTTACAGGTCACTTCTTTGGCTATTATGCTCTGGCTTATGTTCAGTGATACTCTCACAGCTGAAAAATAGAAATTAGTCCAAGTCAAATAATCTTTGTAAAAGAATCAGTTACGAACTTGTCCTCTCTCTCTCTTTTTTTTTTTTCTTTTTTTCTTTT
>VZTX01007063.1:0-19815 GCA_013400915.1 Pardalotus punctatus | reverse complement strand
TAATTTATTAAAAAGCACTCACTTTCACTTTTGGTAAGTGATTTATGTCTGTTGTTTTTTCTGGGACTTGGACCAGCTCACCTTAGAAAATGATTTTCCTCTTTTGGTTAATGTTGACAGACTCCAAATCTGTGTTTCTCCATGGGATGAGAGAACGTTTCCTAACAAGAGAATAATAATTGCTAAATTCTGGTATGACTTTTTACAGAAAGAATGTGTACTAAAATGAGTGAAACATCAAGCTTCATTTACTCATGCTGACTTCTCAAGTGAATAATTGCTAAGCCATGATTAATGTCACCCAAGAAAGCTGGCATGCTTATTTGAGAACCTATTAATGAGTCCAGTTTTATTATTATTCAACCACTGCTAATACCTTAATGTAAGCCTTATCTTTCTCTGTTGTAATATTTGGGGTTTTTTTTTTTGGCTTTACTGTCTAAGTTTGAAGGTGAGTAAACTGAATTTCCAAGATTTTAAGATTCCCCTGTGTGGTGATGCCATTATAGAAATCACAGATGCGTGTTCCCTTGTGCCATTCAAACTTGTGCAAGTATCTTTTTAATTTGTCTCCTGATTGAGTTCTTGGCTAAATGGTTCAGATAAAGAATACACCAAAACAAAACTGGAATCACTGGATGGATAATTCATGGAAATTTTTCACTGCAAGCAAACAAGAAAGCTTTTCCAAGCTGCTGAGAAAAGTGGATTGGTTTTATCTAGTTCAAGGTAAGCCATGGCCTAGAATTCAAGTGATTTAAGGTTAAAATTCGCGTGTTCCCACATGCTCTACAGCCTGCTGAGTTTCACCCACAACAAGAACAAGGCCAGCACCTCTGAATTTATGACTGTTTTAAGGAGGGTTTTAAGTTAAAATGTGACCTTCTGTTTCAGACCAGCAGGGTTTGGTTCTGTGAAAGCTGTTTTGTCAGTGGTTAGTCCTGCCATGTCCCAGTGAGAGGGTTAAGAAGGAAATACTGAGATTAACTATTGCATTGCACTGGACAAAGTATTAGGAAATCTCTTGATGCTGAGTGGGTGACTAAGAGGAGGATAAAATTGCATATTTTTAAATTCAAAGCAAAGGAAATTGGGAGAATCACTCCCAGCTTTTTTTTTTTTTTAATTTTCAGTCATGGTCTTTAAGCAAGATATTTGTGCTCAGGGAAAGTGACCTGGGAGTCATTTCCTTAGAAATGTCTCTGCTGTCCGCTCGCTTTGATGTGCACTCATCTTTGATGTGCCCAAAGTCTGAATAGTCTGTGAGGTTTTTGTCCTCACCTCAAGGGTGTGGTTAGAACAGAAAAGCTGCAGTGGAGGTGATCAGATATATGATATAATTAATAACTCTTTATAGAGACATTAACTTGGGATCTTTTAGCTGGGAAAAGGAAACCTGCTTGTTACAGAGGTGCATAAAAACCTGAGCTGCCAGGAGAAAGGAAGTAGGGGAAGAATCACTCCCAGCTCTCACAAGATGAAGTAAGGACTGTCAAAACAATTCGTCAGGTCACAGAATTAACATGAGCAAACAAATTCATATTTTCATTTGATACATAGTTAAAATATGAAGCTACTTGCTATGGGATAATGGGATGTGTGAAGTTTACCTGGGCTCAATCCATGGAAAAAATTATCATCACTGGACACTGAAGGTACTTTCACCTATTTTGCATTGCTGAATAAACTGGATTTGTTCCTGCATTGTGTTTTTCCCAAGCAGGCTGCTCTTGGAGGAGGGTTATGGGAGCAGCTAAACTTTTCACCTGCCCCTGTTCTGTCATTATGTTGCAATGATTTCAGGAGGGATGTGGAAAGGATCCCAAAGGCCTGACATCTCCATTAATTCCCCTTCAGGGCACCAAGAAGGGGTCAAAGAAGCAGTAAACTCGGAGGCTGACACTTTCAGGCCTGTGCTGGCTGTCACCTGCATGAATTTGTCTCAGCACAGCCCTGCTGAAGTCCCCAGGAAACACTTGCCTGCAAGTTGCTGCAAAATCTGAGTTTATTTCTGTGTTGCCCTGAACAGGAATGGAGGAATGTAACAGCAGGATGGCAGAAAATGGGGGGAAAGGACGAGGGGAAAATCAGCAAAAAGAAAAGTGCAGCTTTACCTAATGAGGGCAAATCAGATAAGGAAATGTCTGGCGATGTTCACAATAATTCAGACGTTGTCCCAGACCTTAATTACTGGCACAGGCAACGGTGGGGCTGCTAGGAGGGAGGTGGAGGTGTCTGTGCGCTCCATCTGCTGCCTGCAGAGACGGGAATGTTCCAGGCCAGGTGTTGCTGAGCATTGCTCTTGTCTAGCAGCAAGATAAGTTTAATTAAAGGGCTAATTATTCCCACTCTGGAACGGACCTGTCCTTGTGGTTACAATCACATCCTAAGTCTTTCCTCTGGTGTTCCTGTATCGGACATTTATCTTCCATTGTCACGTTACTGACTTGCTTTGCTTAAGTGAGGACAAGGCTTTGGTGCCTGTGAAAATTGGGAACAAAGGGAATTGGCAGGGCTTGGGTCTAGGTGTGATGCTTCATTGTAATGGCATTTGTCAGCAAAAAAAGACACTTCTTGCTGGTTTTCTCTCCAGTGAAAAAGGTATTTTACAGTTGTGGTAACTAAAGGCTCGGATCAGCAGGGAATTGGACCCAGATGTTTGTGTTCTGTTACAACTATTAAAAGCATCAGGGAAAACTTCTTTCAGTTAAATCCAGAGTAACCCACTCCTAATTTCCAGAGAGTTGCTGGATTCACTTCAGAATAACAGACCATGGGATTATGCCTTTTGAAGGTTTATCCTTTTTTACAACCAGTTTGAAAGCTGTGGTGTAACCCACACTTGCTTTCTCTGGCTTTGTGGGCTATGCAGAGCCCTGGATCTTCTCACCCCTGAAGACACAGTTTTCTGGCTCTAAGGGTGGCAAACTTTCTCTTCAGTTTGTGATCGTATCTTTCTTTTGACATTTTTTGATCTTACTGAAAGACCAATTATTTAGGTAAAACCTTAGATCCAAGCCAGGGCTTTTTTACCCACAAACTCCTGGAATTTACTGTCCAGAGGCTGATGTCCTATTTTCCCAGGGTCCATAGAGTGGAGGGAGATGGATCACCCCATTACCAGGTAGAAGAGAGGTATTTGTTGGGAAAAGTGTACTTCCAAGAAAACCTGTTTCAAAAACAAGCAGATAAATTGTATTTTTACATAAATTTATCTATTTTTTATAATAGAGTGAGAACCTCGGGGTCTTCATAAGCCCTGATTACCTGGGAATAGGAGAGGGAATGCCCTTCTGCCTCTTTTTGTGGCTGTGAGATCTTAAACACTAGCGACCATATCCTCCAGGCTAGAACCTTTATTTTATGTCATTTCGGACCTTTTGCTGATTAAAGCTTTGAGTCAGGTCAAATTGATATGTGAGATTCTCCGCCCTCCTCTTGTGGCCAAACTTCAAAAGACCTATTACTCATCCCACTTTAGCATTCCAGGCTTGCATTAATTACCCACTAATGGCTCCATTTCTTTGCAGGAAGCACTTTATATTTTACTCCTGGAGCCAGGAGAACCATCACTGTGGATGGATAAGGATATGCACAGGGTGTTTGTGACTTTAATACAATCCCTGAGTATTCCATGAGTCTGTAATGTCTGTCACGCTGGGCTCTGCTGCTGATGAACTGCCTGGGGCACTGCGGAGCAAATGCATTCTTGCACAGGCTAAAACAAAGTAGAGAAAAACCAAATAATGAATTCCAGCCCTGGGACATCATGGGCGAAGGAGAAGTGCCACTCCTTTACTAGTGTCACCGAAACTGCGGGAAAAACAAAAACCCTCCAACAACATTTTAATGTTGGAGAGTCAAGGCATTACTTTATTTTCTGGCCAGGATGCTGTTCTGGCCAGGATGTGCCACAGAAATCATCTCATCCACACATACCCGGGTGTGCAGAGAGAATCATTCCATGACACATGGATTTTACGGGATTTTCCCCCAAACTTTATACAGTNCCCTTATCTTTGGGTGACTCCCATACCGAGTTCATCAGACCCACCTGGTAGAACAATGTTCTAAAATCCCCCTCCCTGGGGCAAGGACAAACGAAACCTTTGACCAAAGTTATACAAAATTTTTAAACTGCTCTATTTTCCAGCACTTGGAGGGTTGTAAGAAGACATTTCTGAAACCACACAGCTGAAGTGATAGCAGCCACCAGCCCAAAGCCAAGCACGTGTCTGCTCGTGGAGCAGGAACCATGTGGGAGATGTGCTAAAGCTTTGGAGGGTCTTGTAGGACATGTTTGTGGAAAAAACCTGAAAACCTGAGAGACAGCAGTGCAAGACACGCTGGGAAAAGAATTTCAGGGGAACCTGGGGTGGGAATATTGGGCTGAGGGCTTGTCAGAAAGGCAGTGGTGTGAGCAGTTCTGAAGAACAATCCCTTCTCACAATTTATGTCACAGAAGGAAAACTGGGGTGGTTTACAGCCTTTGTAAACAGGATCTGTTAATTGACTCTGCCTTCAATTATTTTCCATTTACCTTAGAAAAACACCCTTACACGTATCTTCATTTTTTGGCTGTGGAGGTCAAAAAGGGATAATCTACAATCTCCTGAAGCCTATGCAAGCTATATAGGATTTATTATATTTTGGTAGGGAATAATTAGGATGTGAGAACTCCTACCAAGATTTTCAACATAAACATGTCTAACTTGCATCCCACAAGTGTGACTGAAGGACAGGGAGAGGGAACCCCCCTAAAACCACAGTTTAAAATTTCCATTCCTCAGAGAGACCTGAAAATGTAAAACAGTGGCAAAGGGACTCAGACTTGGCAGCGTTTATCTAAGGGGATGATCATTTGTTTTAACTCGGATTTTGAAAGCACAGTGTTTCAGCAGAAGGGTGGATGGATTACAGCAGTGGTGTGAACCAAAGCAAAGGTATAGGATGTACTTGTCAGGATAAACAGAGGAAGGAAAGGGGCAGAAAGTGGTGGAGAAACAACTGTTTAGGGGCTTCTCAGAGAAGCTGGATGTATCTGGGCTTATGGGGTTGGATGGAATTCACTTGAAGGGGATGGAAAGGTCAGCAAAGGAGAGTGCGAGGCTGTTTGATGTGTGTGGAGCATCACGGTGAGCTGGGGGAGGTCCCTGGTGCCTGTGACGAGGCTGATGTTGCTCCTGTTTGCTGGAAAGGCAACGAGCAGGAGTCAGTGCACAGTCAGTGCCTCTACAGCTCGGGGAGCTTCTCTTCTTGCAACCCATCTTCAAACATGGACTTGAAAATAGGAGACGATGGTCAGAAAAATCAGCGTGAGTTTATGCAGAACAAACCATATTTGAGCAACACAAGTGCCTTTGATTAAGAAATAACTGCTTGTATGGCTAGAGCACAGGAGAGAGGGTTTGTGGAACCACAGCCACGGCTGAGCTGGGGCAGGAGTCCCTCCCTGAGCAGGAGGTGGGACCTGAGGGCTCCCAGGGGCTCTTTGTTTCTGTGATTTGTGGACTGCAGTAAATCAGATGCTGGACTGAAGCAAATGAGGAGCTGTCAAAACATGTTTATATACCTTTTTATAAGAAGAGAGGCTGCTCCCTAACATACAGAGCATAAATCAAGCCTTCTCTAATTGAATGTGGTCAGAGAGGTTCAAAATCAGGGAAGGCACCTGGTCTGTAACTGGTCAGCAATGTCCCAGTCCGGGGACCTGAGCAAAGTATTTATATTTCCAATGTCAGTCTGGGGACCTGAGCAAAATATTTATATTTCCAGTGTCTAATAGTAATATAACTTCTAACAGCTTTCAAAACTTCAAACAGAATTCAGCCGCGGTAGTGTAGATGTCAAAAAAAGATCCCCCTGATTTGAATTTTCCTACCCTGAGCTGTGGCAGCTCCATTTGGAGCTTCCTTCCCTCATGCTGGGTGGCTGGGCCAGGTCTGAGAGTGGCCCCTACATGCTTCACTCACAGTGGAGGGCAGCAGAAGCCAAATGTGACTTTTCTGGCATTATCTAATGAGAGAGTTTGAAGCTGGGAGGTCCAGATCCTACCCTGGAGTGTTCAGGTTGCAATTCAGGAAGGATTGATGCATCCAGCTGGCTACAGAGCAGACCAATTTGGTAATTGTCCTGGACAGCCCTTGCCTTGTTTTAAACTTTTCAATGTATTTAAGAAAGTTGTAGAGTAGTGTGAATTTAACACTATTCAGGAAAGCCAAGCACCTTGCACCAGCTTCAGGGAAGGAGGAGCTGGACTACCACAGGGCCCTTCTGTGTCATTCTGAAAATGCTTGTCCAGCTGGGACAGCTTTTCTGACCTGTAGGGTGTTTGCCTAAGTGTGCTCTGAACAGCAAATGCAACTGGAAAGCGTTTTAAAATCAACTCTTGGCACTGAGTCCACACTGCCCCGAACAGTTTGTCAGATCCTGCATGTGGAAGCCCTTTCTGTTCATTATTGGTGAGCTCAGGTGAGGATCCAGGAGCTTTATGGACAGTGAATTCAGAACTCCCAAAGAGAGAATATTTGCCATAGAAACCCGAGTTTAAGACCTTAAACACCCAGCTGGGGAAAGCACACACAGAAAGATTCCCTCATTCATGGCTGTGGCTTGTTCAGGCTGCGAGCTTGTTTACCTATTCTGAATATTTAACCTTTCTGCTTTTTGGAAATGGTCTTTTTTTTTTCCTTCTTAATTATGTGGAAGGAGCACTTCCTTTCAGAGCTCTGATGGACTTCTCTTTAAATAGCTCCTCATGTCCCAGAACCTCACACCGGAGCCTTCAGCAAAGTCAGCATCCCTAAGACTTTTTAAGCCTGAGATGGGAACCACGTGGAGTTTAATCATTAATCACCAGTCTTTAATTAACAGCTCTGGGCTTTGAACAAAAGGCACTCACTGCAAGGCTGCTGAGGGGCCTGAACTCTTCAGTGTGCTTGCATTTCGGGGACCTGGTGGCCTTCCAAAGGGGCTGGTGGAGCAACCTTCTCCTGGTGGGAAGGGTCAGGCATCCCAGGAACGGCAGATGTTTGTGGCCTGATCTCCATTTTCACAATTGTCCAATTTCACCATTGTCCCGTAGCTGCAGGCTGGAGCTGGCTCAATGTGGGGATGCTGCCAGCTCCTCGAGGTGGACAGAGAAACAGAGAATCTCCAGAGCCTCGTTCCCTCCATCAGGTGAGGTGGGTTTTAACCAGAGGAAGGAAGGAAGAAAGTTGCTCTAGGCTTGGAAAATTTTATAGGGGAGTGTTCAAAATTGAGCACTCAGGAGAGAAAGAAAACATTGCTATAAAAGTTGACTCAGCCAATATTTTTCTGCATTCCTGCTGCTGTGATTGGAGATATTTGTTTTTAATATAGGTTTCTCCCATTTGTAGTCTGGCTTTCCCGTAGTAAAAACTAAAGGGCAGATCCTCAGCTGATATAAATTGGCTCCAGTGAAGTTAATGGAGCTGTGCTGGTTGGTACCAGCTGAGGGATCTGGCTCCTGCTGCAGAGCTCGATAGCCCCATTACAGTGCCATGATTACGATACTAATTCAGTAAAATGGCTTCGCAGAGTCGTAAAACCAACCCAGAGGATGGAAGATGAAAGGGCTTCCTCCCCAACAGACCTGGTGTTTTTCAGCAAAATGTTTTCCTTTATGCCCTCTTCTGTCAGAAAACGCTCTTGAACAAAAATTTTTTACACCAAATGCCCCTGCCATGACAAAACTTTCCCTGGGAAAGGCTCCTTTTGGTTTTGGTGTCCAAGCCAACCCTCATGGCAAATACAGTTCAGGGTGTGTTGAGGCTTGAGCAAGATATGAGTCAGATCTTTAAAGGGCAGGGGTGATACTGCAGAGCAAAGCCCTGAGGAAATCTTGACTTCTGAAAAATAGGAGTTCTCATCCTGGTGGGTAGAACATTGATCATTTTGCTCCTGCTCTGCCCGGTCTGGTTTTTCTCGTTCTGTCTGCACTGGATAAAGAGCTGGTGGGGTTGTGTGGAGCTCTGTGCTTCTCTGGGCTCACAGTGATGGGGTAAGGATGTGTTGGTGGTTTTCCTCCGGCTGATCAGCCCTTCAGCAGGAGATGCTGGGCTTGAGGAGAGGGGAGTGTGATAACCTGTGCTATGCCATTGCTTGGAGCTGTTGAGCACTGAAGGGAATAAACAGACACCAAGACCTAAATAAAGGCAGATGGATGCAGAGCTAGATCCCTGGGATGAAATATTTTGTTTGCCGTAGCAGTGCTGAGCTGCACATGGGTTTTTCTGCGCCAGACGGGATTTTTACAGGGACATTGCTAAATGGAGGCAATAAATTTAACTTTAAAGGACCATGAATTGAAGCTTTTGGCTAAAAGCTGAAATGCTGTTACTCTTTACTGGGTCCTTTTAACTTCACTTGGAACAGGATAGTATATTTTACTTCTAAGGCCCTTGGAAGTTGAAGTCCCAGCCTGTGCCAGGTCTCCTTCAGCTCCTTGGGAGCTGGGACCTTGTGGAGCAGCAGCTCAACACTGTGGTGGACCTTTCAAGGTGAACATGAACCAATCCAGGTTTTCTGGGTAAAGGTGAAACACAGAAAGATCCCACCAGTGGGTTAAGGAAAGCTGTGGGTTACATTTCTGCCACTGTGAAATTAAATATCAGCACAGTTTTTAGTGCCAGAAGAGCTAAAAGGACACACACGTGTTTCAGGGGTAGAAAAAACAATGTCCAATGTCCTGAATTAGCATATTAGGCTGATTCTTGCTTCCAGACCTGAGCTGGTCCCCAAGCAGCAGTCATACAAATGCTGATTCAAAGAAGTAGTTTTCCTACATGCTCAACACTGTGAAACAACCTAAACTATTTCCAGTTCTGACCCTTCTGGTGACACGATCCAATTTTAGTCTATTTATACCCTCTGCTGCTTTAAAGGAAAAACACTGGGTTTGCACTAAACTCTTTTTAGAAGCAGCAAAACTTTTCTTGCTAACATCTGGTTGCAGCTTAGTGCAACTGCTCCTGGGATGTGTCCCCAGTGTTTGAATTAGTCCTGAGACTGGGATATTCAGTGTAGGGAAGGCTGGTAAAAAGTCTTCCATGCAAGTCCCCGGTAAAGGTGGAATTTGGCTGCATTTGGCATCCATGCTCTTCTCTCCCAGGTGTTTAAAGATTTTGGAAATGGTCTGGCAATGGACTCAGCCCCGGCTGACAGTGGAAGCTGTCCTGGCTGCCTGCTCCCAGCCAAGGCTCTTGGACTGAGAGGGGATCGTCTCTCATTGCAATTGTGTGGTTGGAATGCCTTGGCAGCGGGAGGTCTGGTTACCCAAAGAGATCAGGAATCTTATTCTTTCAGTTTACCGACTGGATTCGAATTTTAAAAAAGCCTTTGAAAGAAGAATCCAGGCTGGCAGGCTGAGGGGACTGGAGGATACACACAGGTCTTACTTTTGTGATAGATGTGCCCATTTCTTACATGAATTAAAGGATGATTGAAATGGAAACCTTGCAGAACCCAGGTCTTTATGCTTCCTTAGACAGACATTTGCGGCCAGGCCTCCCCCTGGAGCCTTCAGAGCCTGTGCTCTCCTCCGTGTTTGTGCCCCACTGCTGGAAAGGGCGGCAGAGCCACCCCAGCTGGAGAGGTGGGTGAAGAACGTCGTTGTTGGATCTAATCAGGCACAGGAAAGCTTTGGAGCATATGGACCCCAACGTGTGGTCCAAGTACAACAGCTTGGTGAGTGTCCTGCAGGGAGACTTTTACTAGCACTGCAACAACAATTCATCATTGCCTGAAGGCTTGATGGGTCTGGTACTCCTGCTCTTAATTGACCTCGGCTGGAGACCTGCGTTTCAGTCCAGCTCAGCCACTGAGGACTTGGGCTGTGCCTGAGCCTTAAAGAGGAGATTCATCAGAGAATCACATGATTAATGGAACTGAGTGATCTCTGTTCAAGAGTGGCCAGGAATTGAATTCGCAGAGCAGGGGTTTTGGCAGGTGTTTGGCTGGCAGAGGCAGACCTGAGCACCCGTGGGCTCGGTGGGGTGCAGCCGCTGGCTGGGTGTGGGCAGCTTTGGGGGTCAGGGAGGAGGTCTGGCAGAACTGGAGGCACAAAACTCCGGGTGTGGGTTTAGATAAAAGAAAAGGGTGTGTGGATTATTAACCCTTCACTCGGCAGCACCAAAATTAGGATTATCCACAGGCCTCTGGCAGAAAAGGCAAAAGCAGAATGAGGCTCAGAGAAGCTGCTGTTCCAGAGTAAGCAGTGATGGAGGGTGAGGAATAAATGAACAAATAAACAGAAATCATCAAATGCTTTCTTTCTTGCCTGCTTTTCTCCCACACTTATTTCTTTTTTCCCTGCGTGTCAACACCAAACAAGACAGACTAAAATTAATGGGGAAAGCAGCAATTAGCAAATTAGGTTAGCGGCGTGTTGCAGTGTGCCATGGCTGCCAGGTGTGAGGGGCTCTGGCAGTATATTTATTAATGGCTGTCAGAAAAGTGACACTTTGATGAATGAAGCTGGGTAATCGGCACCCTCCGACAGCGAGCACTGAGAGGCCCCAACATGCTAAACTGCAAAATCAAACCTTTCTGAACCCCTGTGCAAAAATACAGCAACAAAAACTGCTGCAAGAGGAGCGTGGTTTTCCATCAGGGATTCGAATTCACGTTCTCCTCCAAATACTATCTTCTTTTTTTTTTGCTGTAACAACTCTGCTGGGGAAAAGTCGTCAGGCTGAAGGTTTTTCAAGGCTTTTGAAGATTTTCATTGGAATATGGGACTTGAGAGTTTCTAAGTACTGCAGCTTTGAACTGTAGGTCCTGCTCTGTGGTGCGGGTCTATCCCAGTAGCCCTATCAAAGCCAACTCTGTTACCCTCACACCTTCTGGGCTTTGCCCTTTGAGCATTTATAATCCCCAAACTGAGCTTGGGCACCACCTCCCTGCCCAAGATATCAGTGTCTCTTGCTTGGTGGTCAGCAATTACTCTTCTCCTAATTAACACCACTGACCTGTGCTGCCCAGGAGCCCACGCTGTGCACAGGAAAAGGTAAAATGTGTTTCATCTACAGGTGAAACATTTCTGACATCGAGGTCCACCAGTGGTGTTGCTGCATCCTGATGTTTTCACTCTTGATAATTTAAGCTTTGAGTCCCTTCCGATGAATGTGTTGTTCCTGTTGGAAATTAATTGTGTAAGTGATCATTTAGGAGCATCACTACGTGATCTGTGATTGGCGTTGGGTGTGTGTCAGGGTGAGGAACCACAGGGGAAGTGTTAATGTTGAAAGTTGTTGTATAAAATCAGAAGACTCTGAAACCTTGGCAAGAGTTTAGAGGAAGTTTTCTTTTAAGTTTGGTTGGTTTTTTTTTCCATAAAGAAGTTCTTGAGAAGATTGATCTAGCTGTTGGGAGAGCATCTGGGTAAAAGATCACTCTGCAAAATGCTGGGGTACATGGAATTTTTTCCCAGGTTTGCAGACTTCGGGTTGCACACTGGAGGTAGGGTCTGTGCAGCACTTCAATAGCAGAGCTGCTCAAATCCCTCAATTCTATGGAGAAATTGAATACTTTTTTATAAAATCCGGGTTCTGGTTTTGGCCAGCTAAAACAACTGTGTAAGTTTTGATTAAAAACATGAGAATAAATGTAAATCATATCCCAGGCATTCATCTGTTCTTCTAGTTTGAAATGAAGCTGAAGGATCTTTCTGGAATTATCCATCAGGATCTGTGGGCTTGTTAAATTTGGATTGGCACTCAAAGCAAATCTGAAATTGTTCTCTTATGCTTTAATAATTGTATTTAGTTTCCTAATTTGGCTGGTAAGTTTATCTCAGAAGATAATTGAACTTTTAAAAGTATAAGCTGACCAGATGGTAGGAAATACTTCAAAATAAACTTTCTTTCTGAAACTTTGCTCTGTTTTCACTCTCTCCCATGAAAACAGTCTGCCTGCACAGCTCCAACCTGCGGAGGTGCACGTTCTTAAATCAAACAACTCCTGAATGAAACCAGGTCATTCCCTACACATGGCAGAAGGCAGCAGAACCATGCCAAGAAAAACCAGTGGAGCCACCGATGCTGCTGGTTCCTCGTGTCAGCTTCTGCATCAGCCTCCGTGTGCTGTCCCAGCCTGGGTGAGTGCTGGCTTTGGGTGTCCTTGGGGCTGCCCAGCTCTGTCAGCGCTGTTGCTCCTGCTTGTGACGTCTCTGAATGCCAGCAGTGGGATCTGCCACTTCCCTGCCTGCCAGGGTGATGCTTTCAGGGCTCAGCAGGCAAAAGGCGGGTTGTGCTTGTGGTGGGTAAAGATGGGTCTGGTTGAAATAATGTATTGCTCTGAGGTGTTCTAAAACAAACAAGGGGGGAAAAAAAGAGAAGAAAAAGAGGGAATAGCTTATAAATTATGCCATAGACAGGAGAAACTTCTAAAGTAGCTTTTGTCTCTTACTGCAGTTTTTATTGCTTTACTAAAAGATGCACGAGGGTCTTGTTTGGTCACACACAGGAGAACTGGACAGCCAGGAGCAGCTTCGTGGTTGGTTTTCCTGGGCTCTGCCAGGAGCAGCTTCGTGCTTGGTTTTCCTGGGCTCTGCCAGGAGCAGCTTCGTGCTTGGTTTTCCTGGGCTCTGCCAGGAGCAGCTTCGTGGTTGGTTTTCCTGGGCTCTGCCAGGAGCAGCTTCGTGGTTGGTTTTCCTGGGCTCTGCCAGGAGCAGCAGCTTGCACAGCTCTGTGTTATCCATCCCTGGCTCTGCTCTCCAGAGCTCCCATCCCTGCTCTCCGTGCCAGCCCCACCCACTGGGTATCTCAGCTTCCAGGCTGGAGCACAAACGCTGTTGTTTCAGGTGACAGCTCCAGTGAAGGGAGCACGTTTTCCATCTTCAGTGAGATTTAACCCCACTGCTCAAGTTTTTGTGAGTGTTCCCAAGTTTTGGGTAAGTGCAGTTCTCCAGTTTCACCGGTGGTCTGGAGAAGTTTATGGGTCCATTGCAGACCAGTAAACCCAGGTTTTCCAAGTCCTTCATTATGTTGTTTCACCCTCTTCATCACTCACCCTAGCCAGATTTTTCCCAGTTTAGAGAGCACTTGCTTCCCTTCATATTCTTCATATATGAATTTACAGAGTCTTCTGTCAAAGTAGAAGCAGACACCAAACATTGTTCACACTTTCTGGTGGGTTTCTAGTTTACATCTACTTCCTACTGACTTGCACTGGAGTCAGCAAGGGGCAGAGCCCTGACTTTGCTCTGTGCTGTGGTGGGGAAACCCCTCAGCTCTGGTAATCCATCACACTGCACTGATAGCAGCTCAAAGACTAAGCAAAGATAAATGGCTTGCCCGGGCTGAGCTTGTCTTGCCTTCACAAGGGAAAATATTGCCAGAAATTCCCTCTGTGCATTGGCTGGGTGTGACTGGAAGGTGCTGCTGCCACTGCTCGCTGTGGCTCCAGTGCAGAAATGCTCTGTTGCCATCAGTGCTGCTCCTGCTGCCCTTGCTGGGCCCTGGCCACTCTCCCCTGTACGAACACAAGGATTTTTTCATGTGCTTGGTATGCACCTGCCCAAGCTGTTTTCTGTTTTCTTGTTGCACTCAGCTTGGCAGTGTTGTCATTTTCCAGGTACATGGTGTGTAATTAATGAGAATGTCATTTCCAGGTTGTTTTCAAAGACTAGATTGAGAGTCTGAGAAATTATTTCAGTCAATGCCTTAGGATTTTTTGAACGATTTTTTTTAACTTAAGAAAACTACAGGGATGCATCTGGAGAAAAATCACTGTGCTCATATTTTTAAGGACAGCAAGGCTTGACCTCCTGGTAAAGATGCTGAACTTGCCACCCACCAGGGCAGCTGGGTGCACCAAGCAGGGCTGGCTGGCTCTTCCCCCATCTACAGCAGCAATTCCCTGCATGGTGTAAGGAAAACTGCCCTTGTGGTGGTCTCGAGAGGTGGTGGATGGTTCTGCTGAGGGTGCTATCCTGCCCTGAGGAGATGAAGGGGTAGAAGGATGTGCTGTGACTTGGCCCAGAGTCCTCTCGCTGCCCCTCAGGGCTGGCTGGGCTGGGCTGGGCAGAGGTGTTGGCCAGGATATCTGTATTTTATTATACCTGTTACTTCTTTCATGAGAGTAATAAGTCTGCTTTATGGGAGACCCTGAGTGGCTCCATAAGGAGCACAGAGATTGGTTTTAGCACCTTTGCTCCCTAGGACATTGCTGTCCCCAGCACTGGAGCAGAGTGCCCAGGCACAGACTCTGATGATCCATCATTGTGCTCATTTTGGGATCTCCTCGGTCGCTTTCCTCCTGAGCAAGTGTCCCCAAAAGTCTCTGCTGAGCCTTGTATTGCTTTATACTTTGATTTTACTTTTCTATTTGCAAAAAGGGAGGTCTGATAGACTCTCAGGCAGTAAATGTTTCTCTTTTCCTCCTTTCTGCCTCTGTAGTCACCTGTTTCTCTGCCCTGATCCTTCCCCCAAGCCCTACAGCAGCACTGCTTTGCAGTAATGCTCCCTACAGAGCTCTTATGGGTTGGCCAAGGGAAGGGTGGTTTTTCTCCACAGTGGGGTCACCATCAGCATTTCTAGACTGCCACTTTCCTCAGGGAGCATGGCATGCTCTGCCTCTGCATGCTGGACAGGTTTATGTTTCAAATTCAGGTGTGTTTTCTGAAGAAGGTGAACGTTTGAAAACAATGAAGTTACTGTTGTCTTTGGGGGGTTTTCTGAGCATTGTGACTGTGTTATTCCCGCTGACCTGCAGGTGCCTCTGGGGTGGGTGCAAGGCTGGGCGTGTGCCTGTCTCTGGTGATGTACGGAGAGTCAGAGCTGCAGCTGCCATTAGTGATAATGGGCTAACCCTCCCCACGGCAGTCTGGGAATATAATCCTGCTAATTGTGTCCCAGCCGCCCCCTGGGACCTCTGAGGGGATGATGCATCCCAGGAGAGGTGCTTCCAGTGATTCAATACCTTGGGATAAATAAATAAGGAGCTAAAGTTAGACCCTGGTTCAGGGATAAATAAATAAGGAGCTAAAGTTAGACCCCAGTTCAGGAAGGCTGATTCAGTGCCAGCACTATAACACTGGGAAATCAGGTACCAGCGATGCCAACCTTTATCCTCCTGGTCCTGGCCTGGTCCACTGCTGCACGGAACCATCTTTGGAGCCATCCATCAGCACTCAGGCTCACCTGGATGATGTATGGTGCCCATAGATCCTTATAGCGGGAGTGCACTCTGATGTATTGCGCCAATACATCACGGACAGAGCTCACCCCGGTGATGTATGAGCGCCCCGAGAATGGATTACTCAAATGCTGGTATTGTTCAGGGATAAAGCCAAGCCAAGGAGTGGATTCAATTTAATTACAGTACAAATGGTAGCCGGTGCCAGGAGCACTTTGGTGCTGCCTGTGGAAATACAAGCTGTGGCTGTGGTGCTGTTGAGTCCCGTTGCAGAGCACCAGGAGAGGTGCCATATTTTAAAGGAATGGTCATTTTTCAGAGAAATATTGAAGGTTAATTTTGAAAACTCTGTAGTGCAGGTTGTGCAGGGAGCTCCTGACTGGGCAGTGGTGCAACCAGGGCAGGGCATTTTTCCTGCCTGGAATATGGGAGCTGTTAGGGTGGCTCAACATTTTGGAAAGTGTGAGGCAAGGTGATTTTCTTTTGGTCACTGAAAATTGCAGGAGCCCTCTAAGCAGAGTGAAGTACTCACTGCCAAAATACTGTCTTCTCCACCAAGAAGACAGGCTTCAAATCCAAGATTGCATGCAAGTATTGCCTGGTTTTATTGGTGGGGTGTTTTAATTTGACCAAATTGACCAAAATTTGAGCAGCTTTGAAGGGAATAGTCTGTTATTTCCTTGGGTTTTCTTACACAGATGCCATCAAAAGCCTGAGGACACTTAGACCATTAGAACACACCTTTGACCATCACCTGTGGGGAAATTCCAAGTGATAGAGCCCAGTGCAGTGCAGTTCTGTAAAGAATCCAGAAATTAGAAAGTAATTCCTATGAAAATCTTCACTGGGTACTTTTCCTCTTCATTTCTCTTTTTCACATCTCTTTCTGCTGCTTGGTATTGAAACAAAAATGTAGCTCAGCTTTACTGTACAGTCAACTTTTCTTCCAAATAAGGCCCTGAAAGGTTGTCTCATGATCAGGGATTTATTTTTTGTAAGAAATAGACTTCCATGTATGTTATCTGATTGCCAAAGAATAGCATGCTTTAAACTGTTTTTTGTAACATCCTTGTTTGCAATGGAAGGCCCTCTGGGAACACACAGACGCTTGAGAACTAAAGTGAAATTTCAGAAATTATCTGTTTAATACATCACACCCATTATGTTCCTCTGAAGGCTCAAACCGGGCGGGTTATTTTCACTACAGAAGGACATGAAAATGCCTTATTTCTTGGACATGAAAGACAAAATCCAGCTTGCCCATGCTTCAAGAGGCTTTCTAAGTACCCAGGACTTGACCCAGTCTCTTCCAAAAGAGTTTTTGATTATTGGTTACCAGAGATATTAGTTTATTCTTTTAGAGAAACGTTGAGCCAGGTGCAGCAAGGTGGAAACAATACTTGATCCATGTCCAGAGTTTTATACCTATAAATGCAGGCATTTTCCAAGCAAGTAGATACAGGTTTTGCAGATGAGATGTTTGCAGCACAACCAGAAGGAGTAACTTATTCAAGGTGATGTGGCAGACTGGTGGCAGGGCTTGGAGGAGAAGCCTGTTGGTCTGACTCACTCCTCTGACACCTCTGTCATTATTTCCCTTCTATTATTATCCTGATGTATCTGCTCCATGGTTTCAAATCAGATCTGCTCCCACCTTCCTGTTGTTCATGGCTTGAAGGCTGTAATTCTTGATGGCCCTATGATGGAGAGGAAAATGTAGCCATTTTCTTCCCCTTTTCTCTTTTCCCATTAGTTTCCTGTTGGTAACTCAAAAATGCTGATTATTCTTTATTTCTGGGGGCAGATTGAGGAGGGCTCGGTCTGACAGACAGGAACAGTAGGTGCTCTGGAAAAAATTGCTTCTGTGCAGAGCACTACAAAGGTCCCTGTCCTCTTCCATGACTGTCCTGCCCTGTCTCAGCCACACCAGCAAGCAAAAAAATGCAGATATTTTCCTATTCATTTGTTGCTTAAAATGCAAAAGAGGGTCTGTGTGGCTTGGGAGAGCAGGAATTCACTGTGCCCTGTGTAGCTGCTGTGTTTGCTCTCTTTGGACGTGGACACACAGTGCTCCTGAGTGTCCTTCAGGGCTGCTTGTGTCCCACAGAACACCTCGGTGTCCCCTCCAGGGCATGACCCCAGAGCTGTTTGTCTCTTCTGTGCTGCTGCCTTGGCTCCTCCCGGGACGGGTTCATCCCCACACTACCCCTCTGTGGCGTCTGTGGGTCACAGTGATCCTTATCAGCTTGTGATAACCGTTGTAAAAGTTTCTATAAATAGAATTTCCTCCTGCCCAAATCTTCTGGCTAGCTCAGCTGTTTTATTTTTAACAGAAAAGCATGTTGATGCTAAGCAGAAATAATTTTTGGGTTTTTTTAAATCTCTCTATTAAACATAAAAAGATGCTGTGTCTGAGTAAAAACGAAAGGTGCCCCTCAGACATTTTTAAAGCCTCCAAAAATAGTCTCAAGTCTGTGACAAAGCTTATTGAGCAGCGATAGCTGTGGCCAGCAATTCTTCCATGGGAAGGCTCGTGTCTCCTCATGCTCCTGGCTGAGAGCTGGGAGAAGGGAGACGCTAACAAAGACCTCTAAAGGAATTAACTGAGGGCTGCCCTTTAAAAGGCTTGATAGCAGCACTGCCCAAATGGTTTCGCTGCTGATCTCATATGTGTTTTCCCTTCTGCGCTTGACAGCCGCCCTTGAGGTTGAGAACTTTCTGCAGTTGAGATTTTGCTGGAGCCCCGCTGCGAGAGCTGCTGCTGGGCAGGAAAGTCTGCTGCAGTGAGGAAAGGTAGGGAGCTCCCTGTCTGGGCTCTTGCAGAACAGAGAGAGGAGGAGAAGGATGGTTTTTAACTTTGCCTTGTATGTACAACTGATACTGAACTTGGGAAGTTTAGTAAAATTTAGTTATTGTTGCTGCTGCACCCCTGCAGCCCCGAGGTCAGAGAACAACCATATATGCCATGGATTCAGTCTCCAGCACAAAGGAGGAGGAAGAAAATTGGAGGAGGAGAGAAGCAGAAGGGAGTGGGACTCTCCAAGGAGATATATTTTACAAGGTTCCCAATGCTTCCCCCCCCCATAGTGTGGGCTTTTGTCTCCTTACTCGTGGCAAGTGCCAAGTCAAGTGTTCATGTGTTCGTGCCCAGTGAGAGGGGAAAGTCTCTTGAGAACTTCTGAAAGTTATAAATGATAAAATGATTATTACTAAAATTGCAAAATAGTCAATTTCTGACTGCTGAACAGCTTATATGGAGAAGAAAAGAGTGTTATAAAACACAAGGAGGTTGTCTATTGTTCGCATTTAGAAAAAAAACATGAGCTTGTTTGAGTCCCAAAGTGCCTCATCAGCCATGCTAAACCAGCCTGCATTGGTGTGTGGGTTCAGACCGTAGCACAGATGAATTTCTGCCCAACTGAAAGCACTGCTTTTCAGAGGGATGCAGCCAGTTTTGCTCTCCCATGTGGCAGAGCATGAGGGGTTGATTTCTCTTGGACTTTTTCAAGTTCTAGCAGAAAAGGGATTGAGCAGTAGATTAAGATTTGAGGCTGAGTCCTCACTTTCCTCTAAATATCCTGCATCCCCTCAAGATAATTGATTTATTGCTTTCAGCCTTGATTCCTCACCTGTTAAATTGATAAGAATACTTTCTTTGTGCCCAATTTATTTTTATAGGCATCTCCTTCACAATGGACACTCTTCTCACCTGTTTGGTCCTCAGCACTCTGGAGAGCAGTTTATATTGCAGCAATCCTGATAACTACCATTAAAATAAAACTGCCAGAGACAGACCTCACCTGCCTGAAATGCTGATGCTTTAGCTAGAATTTGAATGTAAAGCTCACCAGGGTTTGGTGGCTGTCCTCTGCCCGGAGCTGTCAGCAAGCACCAGCAGCTGTCAGGATGAATGATGGATTAACAAACGTGTAATGATTTAGTCCCTCTCCAGGAACAAGCAATACTGCCAGAGTGACATGCATGCATTCCAGATATGCAGAGGAGAGCGATGTGTGGCACTGTCTCACTCAATAACACAGGAGCTGGCAAGTGGAGAAAGCAATGTTTTTTTCACCCATTACAGTGTGACTATGTCTGTGAACCCCAGAAAATGCAGATTGGAGATAGGAGGTTCTGATTTGTTTTGTTTTAAATCTAAGGGTATGATTTGACAACAGAACATAAAACTTCCAAGCTGAAAGGCTTCATGCTCTGTTTTTTCTTTTTTTTTTTTTTTTTTAAGATGATGTTAGTGAGGGATCAGCTGGGCTCGCTGGACTCCACAAGGTACTTTTGTTTATGGATGAAGCCATGCAGATGGGGATCAAAGGTTGTGCAGAGCTGCTGTAGAGCACGCTGGGGCTCAGAGAGGTCGGGCACCAGAGATTAATTTCTTGGCTGCTTAGAGCCAAGGTTTAATAGCAGCCTGAGAGAGGACAGTGATTGAGTTTACTGCGAGCAGAACCTATAGCTCAGGTCAAGCAAAAGGAAGGAGCTCAGGGGCTCTGTGTTTTGGTTGCAGGAGAAAGTCTAATGGCTTAAAAATATGTGGCCTCAGCAGGACGCAGGGCAGCGCCTGCCACTCCTGAGCTGGGGCAGGGAGAGGGGCTGCCCCCCTGGAGCAGGGGCAGACAGAGGGGCTGCCCCCCTGGAGCA